>JANHFQ010003306.1:323139-334434 GCA_032468035.1 Aparallactus werneri
ATATGAATATATGTGTAAGTATGACAGATTTTGATGTGTGTGTATGTGTGTGTATATCCCTTTGATATAATTTTCTAGGGTAATATCAAATTTACATCCCATCTTTATTTTGTATATAATGCTTTCTCCTATTTTTTCCCATTACACCATTACTTGGAAGAATTAGTACTTTCATGTTGGGTAGTTCATATTTTAAAATAAAGTATCAGATATATTTGGTAGTTTTACATTTTCAATCCAACGGAATTAACTCCCAAATATGTATGCTTTGAATTTCAAACAATATCATCATTTGAAAATATTTTTAAGTTGCTTAAAAAATGAAATTAGTACTTTTTCAGAGCAAATTGCTTTCACTTTCTAAACACCAGAATGATTAATGGTAAAAATAATTATTTTGATCCATAATGATACATTAAAAAATATAGGTGTATCTTTACAAAGCTGGGTGAAAAGGCATTTAGGCAACTAGAATAAGTGTAAAAAATTACTACAATATATTGTTGAATTGGCAGTAACAAAATAAAATAGTAAGTAGGGCCAAATATGAAATCTGAAAATGCTTTTATATGGAAGACGTTTAGATGACAAAGATTAAGCTTCCTTTTTAGCTTCCAGTTAATTACTGATACTGGTTGTCTTTTGTCCTAAGATAAAATTCACACAGTGAATATCTCATATATGATGTTTAATTGCTTACAAAATTTAATGGATGCATCAATGGATGCGTCACACATCCATCCTGCTTATTGGACAGTTGTTTCTTCAAAATCATCCCTCTACCTCTGGCCTTGGTTTGGCGGAAAAGGCTGCCATGTGCAGGTTGGGTTTCTGATGCATTGGTTGACCTACCTGAGATTCTTGTGGTTTACAGATAGGAAGGAGGGGAGAATCCTTTTTTACATCTTGCCCCCTTTGTGCTTCTGACATATGCCATTCCATCACTTGGTACCACTAGTTACCAGAATAGTGCTTAGTTCCTAACATTTTGGAAGCTCTGAATGCTTATACGGCTTCCCGCTTCATTTTTTTTATTCAGCCAGCTGTGGCATTGCCAACAAGCCTTAGCCTCCCTACACCTCAACCAGCAGCACAGATAACTGTTTCGTATCCAGCACCACGGTCAAGTCAGCAGCAGACCCAGCCCCAGAAACAGCGGGTCTTCACTGGGGTGGTTACGAAGCTCCATGACAATTTTGGTTTTGTTGATGAGGATGTGTTCTTCCAACTCTGGTAGGCTAATCTCTGGTTTGTACATAATTGTTGGAAGCATGAATAATGAATTGTATTTTAGTAGTGAACTGTGCCCCAGACAAATGCTATTTTTTTTTAGTTAATTTGTTTGATTTTTTAAATCCTCAACTAGTCCTATGTCTCTTTTTCTGAAACCTATTCCACCCAGCAAACATGCCTAGATTTTTTAGTTTAAGAATCAATTTTACCTGGAGAGAGTGCTGGCATAAAGCTAATATTGCGGCCGTCTTTAATTCTGCAGCGCTGTTAAAGGGAAGACTCCTCAAGTTGGAGACCGTGTTTTGGTAGAAGCTACGTATAATCCTAATATGCCTTTCAAATGGAACGCACAGCGAATTCAAACACTACCAAACCAGGTATACTAAGCTCTTGCTCATTCATTTTTCCAACTTCACACAGCCGCCCATTTGACAAAACTGACTTACTTTTCAATCTATTGTTATTGGCACCTCTGAAGTGAAGCTGAGCCACATGACGTTGTTTTTCTCCTTACTAGAACCAAACTCAGACCCAGCCTTTACTCAAGACTCCTCCCCCAGGGCTCCAACCCATCGCACAGCAGCCTGCATTCAGTGTCCAGGCGCAGCCCCAGCCTCTCTTGCAGGCACAAATATCAGCCGCTTCTATAACACCTTTGCTTCAGGCGCAACCCCAGCCATTATTACAGCAGCCACAACAGAAAGGTATTCCCTGAAGCATGACTTGGGACTTTTGGTTAATATGAGGTACAGTATGTTTTCATGTGCTGCTCCGGAATATAAATGGGCCAGACGTTATCATCTACAGTTTGTGTTTTGTCATCAGTGGCTTGAACAGAAAAGTTCTCTACTGCCACCTGACTGGGAAGGGATCAGAAGTTTATTCTAAAGTTCCCAGGTCATCAGTTAGCAACGTCCCTGCACTAGAAGGGAAAAACAAATTGATTCCTTCATATGCATTTTTCAATGTAACACTCATGGGTGATGTACAAAATTCCAAATGATCCCCATATGAGGACCCAGATTGTTGAGGGCAATATGCTGACTCTGTAACCAGGTTAGGGTTGTAAAGCACTATGAAGCAGTATGTACTGTAAGTGCTGTGTTAGCTATTGCTGGATCCTGCTGTTGGCATTTGCAGCAAATTATAAGCCACAGACTAAGAATGTTATTCAGTGTATCCCTAATAAACTGCTTCATCCCTGATTTGTTAAATCTGGCTTAATGAAGGCTTTGATTTATTAGAAGGTATTTCTGTACCTTCCTGCCTTGAAAATACAGAAAGTAATCAACAGCTTTATTTTATTAACACAATATTACGAAAAAGTTTTTTAAAACTTGTGGTTTCTTTCCCCCACCCTCCCCCAAGCTGGTTTGCTACAGCCTCCTGTTCGAATAGTTTCACAGCCTCAGCCAGCCCGAAGATTAGATCCACCACCTAGATTTTCAGGCCGGAATGACAGAGGAGACCCCATGGCTAACAGAAAAGATGACAGAAGGTGTGTTATAAAATTCCAGTTAATTTTCTTTCATGGATAATTATTTAGAGATAAAAGCAATATTTTGATAAAAGGAAATGTACAGGAATATTATTTAAATTTCATTACCAATTCCTGCTGCTGGAATGATAGACCATGTGTGGTGCATTCCTAAAGTCACATAGACTAAATTTTTAAAAAAATGTATTTCATGTTTGTTTTTAAGTCGTGAAAGAGAGCGTGAGAGGCGCAGGTCACGAGAAAGATCACCCCAGAGAAAACGTTCTCGAGAGAGATCACCTCGAAGAGAGAGAGAAAGATCCCCTCGAAGACCCCGGCGTGTTGTGCCTCGCTATACAGTGCAGTTTTCCAAGTTCTCATTAGATTGGTACGTTGCTTAATGCATCTCATTTCTATCTTTATTTATGGAAAGAGCCTGAAGTATGGAATAGGTTAGGCTAAGAATCTTCATTTTTATTCATTGTAATCTAAAAAAACACCCTTTCCAGACTTGAAATTCTATTTACAGCCCCTAAAATTCTAGCCAACTGTCCATGCTAATGAAGACTACACAAATAATGATAAAAGGCTGCTATTCTGAATGTGGTCTGTCAAAATGCCTTAAATATTACAATCTTCTCTAAATCCAAACAAAAAAGCCAAACCAAACTGACTGTTTATACTCAGCTCTATATTTGGTGAGAATGAACTTTTTATATGCTTGGATGTCTTTACACTTGTAAAATAAATATTCTTATCATTTAAAGCCTTAGTTGTGATATGATGGAACTGAGGCGACGATACCAGAACTTATATATTCCAAGTGACTTCTTTGATGCCCAGTTTACTTGGGTAGATGCCTTTCCTATGCCAAGACCATTTCAGCTGGGAAACTACTGCAATTTCTATGTAATGCAAAGAGAAGTTGACCCCCTGGATAAGAACACAGCTGTTCTGGACCCAGCAGATGCTGATCATCTTTACAGTGCAAAGGTGTGTGTGGCATCCCAGGTGCCACCTCTTCTTTAGAAATCCAGGGAGAGTTTAGTTCTATCAGAAGCATTTATACCCTGTGTTCTTTATTTTTAATAGAGGGCTCAGGAACTAGAGCAGGTCTGGATTCAGCCTTTTTCTCTGTCTGATCCTGAAATAGAGTATCTGCATCAGGATGATTATAAAAAGAATTGTTTGAACATCACATAATTCATTAGAAAATAGGAATGCAGTTGACAAATCATTTTGTTCTGAACACTTAAATGTTTGATTTTCAAATTGATAGGAATACACAGTTGCCTTTGTATTTGTTTATGGATTCTTAGTGGGCCTTTGAAACTTATATGTAGAGTATAAATGCTTTTAAGGTTGTGATTTGAATATTATTAGCATTTAATCAAAAATTAAGTTGAGTTTCTTAAATTGACCCCTTTAAAATATGTACAGTATGTAGATTTTTACTTTTTCTTATAGGTCACTCAGATTTGCATCAGATTTTGTCCATTTGTTGATGGGTTGGCATAAAAAAAACCCAAATCAAACATTCCCCCTTTCACATTCCAAACACCTCTTTAATTATCTTTGGGGGGGGGTCAGGTTTTGTACTATGTTTTGTAGCATTGCTTATTTCACATGACACTCATCTTGCTGTTCTAACAGGTGATGCTTATGGCTAGTCCCAGCATGGAAGATCTTTATCACAAATCATGTGCCCTTGCTGAAGATTCACAAGAAGTCCGGGATGGTTTTCAACACCCCGCTAGACTTATAAAGGTTAAAAGAAATTCTAGTAAAAACATTTTGTTACAAAGTCCTTATCCAAGTTGTGGGGGTGTGGCTTTAGTTTCCATCATTCCTCACCAGCGATCATGTTGAATATATGGCGGATGAGATGTTTAATTCCACTCATGGACATAGAATTTCTGTGTTGACTTATCTGGGTGCATTTGAAACATGATTGCATTCTTATGTCTTAAGTCCAGATTGCTGGTCAAGTTAGTATCTGCTTCTTTTTAGCCGTGTAAAATCATTTCATATTTTCAAGTCTGTATTCTGCACTAACTTTCACAAAGTCATTTCATTAGACTATTTCCATCTTGTTTTGTCTGCAGCTTCTGTCCAATGGCAGAACCTATACAAGGATCTTGCAAAATTAATGGGTAATGATGTTTAAACCTATTCCATTACTGAAATGTATTGTGGAAAACAAAAGCTGAACTCATCTTTTTTGCAAGACTGCTACTTTATTATAGGTCACAGACTCAACAACTCTAAAATAAAACCAAATTATATTGATATGGAATTTGTCATATAGGGCTGTGCAAATCCAGGACTTACAAATCCAGTAATACTTGCTAATGCTGAGAAACCAACCAACACTCATTTAGGATTTCAGTGCCTTTGTTTCGCAGTTCAGATATTTTTTTCTTCTTGTAGCTAAGTATTAATTAAGTAACTTTCTTGTCTAGTTTTTAGTGGGTATGAAAGGGAAAGATGAAGCCATGGCTATTGGTGGACATTGGTCACCGTCACTTGATGGACCTGACCCAGAGAAAGACCCATCTGTGCTGATTAAAACTGCTATCCGGTGTTGCAGGGCCCTAACAGGAATTGATTTAAGTGTTTGCACACAATGGTAAGTATTGTATCCTTGGAATATTCTGGAGAAACTGAAGCATGAATAAATTGAAATGATTTTATCAAAGCCAGCCTCTTCCTTTCTTTATCAGGATCCAGTAGTTATCCAGGTAAACTACTCAAGTTGCTGTCCTAGTTAACAGTGCAAATGTGATTTGGTGCCAAAAGGTTTGAAAAATGAGCTTTTAAAATCATGTATTTGTTGTGTGAATTTTGCAATGCCTGTATGTTAAAATATTTTTCATTTCACGCATAGCTGGAGGAGATCGTCAAGGAAACTTCATTTCATTATTCTCGTGTTACAATTAGATGTTTGGGGTAGCCATATCTTCTCCTGTTGGATTTTCTAGTTCGATGTTAAATCATCTGTCTATGCTTTGCAAGCAGTTTGTACACCAAATTTAAAAGATAATTCTACTAAACCTAAATTCAGTTCCAATGCTGCGCATTTTGATACAGAGTAGCCAATGCATTGGCTTTGGCAATTAATGTACATTCTTGAGCAGGTGTCTTAAAATAAATTCTTCATATTTTCCAAAGAGAATATATGGCTTTCGTTTTTTTTTTCTTTAAAAAAAATTCAGGTTGTCGCAGCAAAGTTTCTTTACTTGATGTGCTGCAGTGAACTAGGCTCTATAAAATGTGTTCTAGAATTTTTTTCCAACATGCTTCTTCCCTTGCAACAGGTACCGTTTTGCAGAGATTCGCTACCATCGCCCTGAGGAGACCCACAAGGGGCGTACAGTTCCAGCTCATGTGGAGACAGTGGTTTTATTTTTCCCGGATGTTTGGCATTGCCTTCCCACCCGCTCAGAGTGGGAAACCCTCTCCCGAGGATACAAGCAGCAGCTGGTCGAGAAGCTTCAGGGTGAACGCAAGGAGGCTGATGGAGAACAGGCACTGAACGCTAATCCCTTTTTCTATTTCTGCTTCTCACAGGCGCAGGAACACAGGCACAAAACGCACATCACATGCTACACCACAAACATACCTAGAAGGAACATAACTGGTAACAATGACTGGTAAACCAGCTTTCAGCAGTGTAGAATCCTTTTTTGTTTAATTTCAGCTAGTGTACTAACTTAAAGTGTATGCGGATGCAACAGGTGGAATTAAAACTGTACATTGAATTCACAAAATCTTTGACATCTTAGAATTAGTTGCTGGAATCTGGGACCAGTTGTTGAGTGAGATTCAGTGTTAAGAATTGTGTAAAGCAAAAAAAAACAAACAAACCCCTTGAGTTTTCTCTCATATGTTAGCCTTTAATATATATATAATGGTACTTGAAAGTAGGCAAAACGTTGAAATTACATAGCCTTTTAAGGCTGTATGGCTGTTGGCATCTTGGTTCCTGTAAAAGGTCTAACGAAATGAGAATATTTTGGGTGGAAATTTGGGGGAAATCACAGGCTATGTGGTTAGTGGTGACCAGAAATGTCTGTGTATCCCTGATGTTTGTTGTTTGTTGGTTTTTTTTATCACCCTTTTGTGTTTCACAGAGGAGACTCTTTATTGGCTGATGAGAGAGGCACTGTGATCATTATTAAAATAGCAGAATGTGGTATGTGGCTTTGTTGAAATGGTAACTTTAGGAGAAGACTATCTGAGGAAACAGTTGTGACCTTACCCAAATCAGCTGCAGAATTTTAAAAAGATGGATCTTTGTTTTAATACTTTCCTGAAGAAGAATGTTTTTCTTTGATTTTTTTTTTAGGATGAAGAGGAAAAAGATGATGGGGAAGCTAAGGAAATATCTACTCCTACTCATTGGTCCAAACTTGATCCTAAAGCAATGAAGGTAAATGCAATGAAGAACTAGATCCAGTATTAAGACAGCCATGTGCAATGAAATGCCCCTACCATTTACCCTCCTGAACTCAGAGCTCCAGAAGATCCTTAGGAAGAAGTGAAAGAGCTGAAAGGGGGAAATTACTGTAATCAATTGTACTGATAGATTTCCTTCTGACCATGGCAGGGTCATCATTGGATGCATCCCCAAATATGTACACAACTTAAAGAAAGGCTTCCTAACTTGCCAATTTTTAAGACATGTGGACTTCAGCTCCTAGAATTCCCCAGCCAGCAATGGTGGCTAGGGAATTCTGGGAGTTAGTGTCCACGCATCTTAAAGTTGCCAAGTTTGGGAAGCCCTGGCTTAAAGCATAATTCTTAAAAATATTGAAGAATTTTTTTGTTTATTTTTCTGAAATATTGAAAAATATACTTTTGCCTTTTTTTAGGGACCATCTTAAATTTTACCACGTTTTTTGTTTACTTGCTAAAGTTTAATTTCATTATGTTTTGGAATGGATGATATGTTACTCAAGGTGCTTGATTGTATAAACAGTACATATCTGATTTATGTATTTAAATTTAAATTAATTAGGTGAATGACCTACGCAAGGAATTAGAAAGTCGGACTCTTAGCTCGAAGGGTCTGAAATCCCAGCTAATAGCTCGGCTAACAAAACAACTAAAAGTGGAGGAACAAAAAGAGGAACAGAAAGAATTGGAGAAATCTGAAAAGGAGGACGAAGAAGAAGAAGAAAGGAAATCTGAAGATGACAAAGAGGTGGACAGCTAACAAATTAATGTTTATGTGCTGATCCATTATGTGTTAATTTATAATTAAATTGAATGGTTAAGTATGTGACAGAAGGACAAGGTTGTCAGAATCAGCCTTTACCTGTCTTGCTTAATCTCTGAACTCTTAAAATTCACCAGAATCTGGGCTTAATTGTAGTGTGGATGCTCTCTCTCATAGTTGGTTCCTGTTGGTAAATCTACAGGGCAGAAAAATACTTGTTTCCGTGTAATTATTTGTATATCTTCATCAAGAATGATGAAACCATAAAACAGAACTCAGTCAATTATATTTACATTTATAATGTAAATTATAAATGTAAATATAAATCCCTGCATGATGGCGCAGTGGTTAGAATGCAGGCTGACTCTGCCCACTGGAGTTTGATCCTGACCGCTCAAGATTGACTCAGCCTTTCATTCTCCTAAGGTCAGTAAAATGAGGACCCAATTGTTGGGAGTATTATGCTGACTCTAAACAGCTTAGAGCACTATGTAGTGGTATATAAGTCTATGGAGTAAAGCACTATGTAATGGTATATAAGTCTAAGTGCTAGTGCTATGTCTATACTAATCAAACTTTTTAACATAATATATGTTAAAATGTTAATCTTTTGTTGCTTGATTCCAAATGTTTATGTTGTCTAGGAATAATCTCTGTAAACTCCAATAAGTAAACATGCAACAATCTAAAAACATTCCAGAAATACAGCAATGTAAAAATGTCAGAATGATTGCCCACATTTGTCATAAAAATCAAAACAAAACTTAAAAACCTGCAAATCAAGCATCAAACCTTTCCTAAAAGCCCATCATTCCAAACCATCCTGACAGCCTTCCAAAAAGCCATTAGGCAAGGCACCAAATGCACCTCCAGAGGGACAGAATTCCATAGCCTCAGGTTCATCCCAGAGAAGGCCTGTCTTTCGGTCCACTTTCTTTCCAATTGCTCTGAAAGACAGGAACCTAAACCTCTACTCCAGAATTATGCCAGGTATGATGTCTCCTAGCACTACTATTTCAATGTCCAGGTGCTTTATGGCTAAATAAAGATTTCAATTTACACCCAGATTTATTTTATTGCTTACATTGCATTGGCTATCCACACAGAGAATGCCCTGCTTGGATGTTCCCTTCCCATTAATGTGGTGGGCCAAAGCTTTCTCTTTTTCTTGTTGAGATGTAGAACATGAAAAGTTTCCATTCAAATTGTTTTCTCCATTCTTTAGGAAGAAGAGAGGAAACGGTTAGAAGAAGTAGAACGTCAGCGTCGAGAGAGAAGATACGTTTTGCCTGATGAACCTGCAATCATTGTGCATCCTAATTGGGCAGCCAAAAGTGGGAAGTTTGACTGCAGCATTATGTCCCTTAGTGTTCTTCTGGATTACAGACTGGAAGATAACAAAGAACATTCCTTTGAGGTAACTTTTTCCTCATTTTGGTATTGCAGGAAGTCAGATATTTGACTTCCAACTGTTTCCATTACATTGAATGAATGTTTCTTTTTTAATCTAAAGGTGGACTCTTTTTGATTTTGAGTTTTAATTTTATTCTACATATTTGTTTTTTAATGAGAGAGTTCCTGATGCTAGATTTAGAGGAAAAAAAGGATTCTACTAGGAAGTTCAGATTTCATTACAACTGTGGTTCAATGTTTGTTTAATTTTGACTGTTCTGTTCTGTTTTGTTTTTTTATAAGTATGGTAATGTGGTACAGTTTGTCCACATGCTATGGCCACAATTGGGTTTGGAATTTTGGTCACTAAGCGATCAATCATTAAGCGAGTCACACTTGATTTTACAAACATTTTTACTGCAGTCATTAAGTACAGAACAATTGTGTAGTTGTTAAGTGAATCAAGCTGTCATTAAGCGAACCCGTCTTCCCAAATTGACTTTATTTGTCAGAAGTCAGTTAGAAAGTCACAAATCACAATGACATGACTGCAAAATGTTGCAAAGTTTTAAAACAAGCCGGTTGCCAAGCATCTGAATTGTTATCACATGACCACAGAGGTGAAGTGACTGGTCATAAATCACTTTCTGAAGTCATTGTAATTTGTTAAAAGAACAGCCATAAGGAGTACCTATAATATTTTATATAGGTATATAAAACTAATGACTGGTTCTTTCAATATTCTTCCTTCAGGTTTCATTATTTGCAGAACTTTTCAATGAAATGCTTCAGAGGGATTTTGGTGTACGAATCTACAAAGCATTGTTGTCTCTTCCGGATAAGGAAGATAAAAAAGACAAAAAGAACAAGAAAGATGAGAAAAAAGAGAAAAAGGAAGAGCGAGATGATGAAAATGATGACCCTAAGCCCAAGAGAAGAAAATCTGGAGATGATAAAGATAAAAAAGATGATAGAGATGATAAAAAGGTTGGTGTCATTTTTCTGGGAAATAATTTGCCTCTTTTGTATGTGTTTATTATTTTTTTCATACATACATTAACAAAACAAACTTAAGCTGACATTGACAGTAAGTATTTTCAGATTTTGTTTGGTAGGGATTCCCAAGTGAATTTCTTTCCCTTTTCAATGTTAAGTTTTAAAAGTGGTATATAAGAAAATGCAATTGTTGTTTGTTTGCTAAAATCTTGAGAATTTTAGAACCTTATTTGCATGCTATTTACTGGTTCCATTGAGGTTTAAATAATTTTGCCCAATCATGGATTGTATTAATGTTTTGTGGTTATTTACAGAGGGAAGATAAAAGGAAAGATGATTCTAAAGATGATGATGAAATGGAAGATGACAATAACCAAGAAGAATATGATCCAATGGAAGCTGAAGATGCAGAAGATGAAGATGATGGTATGTTGAAGATACTTTTTTAAGTTAAAAGGAAGCAGAACTTCCAATTTTGTGGTATTGTTTCATGTTGTATGAGGAAAAAATGCTTAACATTCTATTTATTTAAGGAAATTTATAAGGCCGCCCAACTCCCTCTTAGTGACTCTGAGCAACTTACAAATATAAAAATCTCATATAAGAAACAATAAAAAGTGATAACCCCCTTAGCTTAACATCATTGAATTAAAATAATAAAAAAGAACTAGTATAGTATATATATATTTTTTCAAATGGTTTCAGCAGAACTCCTTTGTTTCCCTTTTGTAAAGGAAAAGTCCTTATCCAGCTGGGAAATGTGTATATCTTTGGAGATACTTAACAATGTAAAGGTAAAGGTAAAGGTTCCCTCGCACATACATGCTAGTCGTTTCCGACTCTAGGAGGCGTTGCTCATCTCCATTTCAAAGCCAAAGAGCCAGCGCTGTCCGAAGACGTCTCTGTGGTCATGTGGCTGGCATGACTAAACACCAAAGGTGCACAGAGCGCTGTTACCTTCCCACCAAAGGTGGTC
>JANHFQ010003309.1:2977-13473 GCA_032468035.1 Aparallactus werneri
CGAACCACCAAACTGCCGACCTTTCTGATCGACAAGCTCAGCGTCTTACCCACTGAGCCACTGCATCCCCCTTTTTATATTTTATGTACAGGTAAGGATTACCTGTACATAAAACATTGTTATAATAACACACATAATGCACCTGTATACCTAGTAATCTTACTCCGGATAAAGTGTGTAGAGTAAAAATTGCATCAAATCTATTTTAAGGATTCGTCTTTAAAGGCTTAACTATCTGCACTTATAAACAGCAGGAGGAGATATTTGAGCCTGGTCTGAATTGCTCTTTGTGGGTTGTTTCTATGTAAATAGCTTGTGGTTGCATATTAAGATCTTTAAGTCCTGTTGTTAACAGATGGAGAACTTATAACCATCTAGAAATAGTTGAGCTATAACATGTAATTTAACAGTATTTGGAAGGCCTTTAGTTCGCGATTCCTGCTGGGATGCCAGAAGAGGGGTTTACACTATTATGTTACTTATTCCAGGAAATAGCCATTTCCAAATCACTAATTTGGGGGGAAATTAGCATAATAATTCCAAGCACTATGGGATGACTTAGCTAGGCTTCCTGACTTTAGAGCATGGTCATTGTCATTGTAGAGCACAAAGCCTGCAGAAAATTTTAAGACCAGTGAGGATTGGTATATTTTTGCTTCTCCTTTGTAACAAAATTCTGAATCCATTATGGCTATGAGAAAAACAAGTATAAACAGCAAACAATGAATTGCTGTAATTTTTGGAGGCAATTTTTATTTATTTATTTTATTTATTATTTGTATTTGTATACCGCCCTTTTCCTGAGACTCAGGGCGGTTTACAGGGCAATACATTAAAAACAATGACAAAATAAATAACATTAAAATGAATTAAATTGAGATGCCCCCTCTAAAAACATTTTAAAAATTTAAAACCACCCACACCCTCAATCCAGGCCAGCAGATGAAAAGAGCCAGGTCTTTAACTCCTTTCAGAAGGAACGGAGGTCAGGGGCAGTATGTAGGTCCCTTGGTAGTTGGGTCCACCAGGAGGGCGCTCTGACAGAGAAGGCCCTTTCCCTAGGATGCCTTGCGACATTCCTGTGCCGGTGGCTCCCGGAGAAGGCCCTCCCTATGAAAGCAGATCAGGCGGTGGCACCAAGTGTTCCCTCAGATATTCCGGTCCCAGGTCATTTAGGGCTTTATAGGTAAGTACCAGCACCTTGAATCTTTTAGTGTAACAGCTACAGTAATAAAGCCTTGCAAATAGGAATGTGCCTCCCTTCCCTCACTTAGATGAACCAGGGAGAGACCTATCTGAGACATTTACTTAAAGTAATTTTTGGCCAATTGTCTGATCATTGCTTTGGTAAGGTCCTTCCTCCTGTCCTTCAATGTCATTGCCTATGCCCTCTATAAATTCTTTATTTTGATTCCAGGAGCTAAATTGTGACAATAGGCAGGAAGCCATGGTTATTTCTTCCACAAGTGAAGTAAGAAAATATGGATTTGTTTTATTTTCTCTTGAACTAGGATTGTCCCAATGTTTTTTGGTAGCATAGATAGAACAGCAATAGCAATAGCACTTAGATTTATACAATGTCCCACAGTGCTTTACAGCACTCTCTGGCCAGTTTACAATGTCAGCAATTGCCCCCAACAATATGGGTCTTCATTTTACTGACTTCAGAAGGATGGAAGACTGAGTCAACTCTGAGCCCATTCAGGACTAAATTCCAGACTGTGGGCAAAATTAGCCTGCAATACTGCGTTCTAACCACTGCATCACCCAGGCTCTTGCTTTTTTCTCCAAATAAAAGTGCATATAATTCATATCAAGCCAAGTTATACCAGTATCACTCTTTGACCTCATGGACAGGAGTGTGTATGAAACACTATGCACATTAAATAATACCACAATTTCATCAAACCAGTTGCTTGAAGTTGCAGCTGATTCTACATTAGAACAGCCCAATTCTGAGAAATGCAATGTAATACTAGAAGATCTCAGCTTGTCAAGAACTGGCCACTGATATATTTCAGAATTGTTTGGGAGGTGTATATTATAAAAGTGTACTGAGAAATTGATTCCAAATATTATTTATATTTAGACTCATATATGACACTGTAGAATTCACTGAGCAAAAAAAAAGCTTCTTAAAGAGGACAGTGTGGATAATGTTTCCTTGTTTTTGTCATAATGTACAGCCTGTAACCCCCAGAGTGGACTCAAACTGTCCACTGTGGACCTCACCCCTTTCCTAAGAGGTCCATAAAGGGCGCATGCATAAGCGCACCAGTGTGCCTTCTGTCCTTGTCTTATTGTCTCCAATCTATATCTATAAAAGAGAAGCCCCGAATTAAGTATGTTTGTATGTTGTCTATAGAAAACCACATCCCTGCACCAATCTCCCCCCAAATTGAGACATAGGTTCCTTACCATTGCGAAACCAGCACTGTCACAGTCTCCAAGGTGTAGGGAGGTTCTTTGTCACGCAAAAAGGATGGAAAAGGGGACACTCAACAAAACTGGCAGGAAAGCTGTACTGCGCATGCGCTTCCTTTTCAAAGTGAGGAGCCGGCAGACAGAAGGCATCCTTGCCCTCCTCAAACCATCTCAGCCTTGGCCCGCCTGCGGCAGTGGAAGCACTTTGCCCTCCTGCGGGACCAGGGAAGAGCTCCAACATCTGGCTCATCACTCTCTAAACCGGGCTCCTGCCACTTCTGGCTGATGCACCTTACCCAGGTAAGCTGCAGCGGAGCACCATGGAGGGAGCACAGAAGCCCCGCAGCCACCCTGACTGCCTACCAGTCTCACCAGACACCACAGAACTTCCACTGTGCTGGGACCAGCGGGGATGGAGCCCTGCTTGCCTGCCTGCCTCACCTCCCCCAAAGCGCCTCTGTGCCCACGGACAGAACAGGGTGGAGGTGAGCGGCACTACCATGGATAACAGCTACGACCCCCAGGAACTCGCCCTCTATGCTGGGCCGCTCCTGCCACTGATGGCTGCTGCGCCTTGGCAAGGTAAGTGAGAGCGGAGTGGCAGGGAGGGAGCACAGAAGCACTGCGACCATCCTGCCCCAGCAGTGCTATACCGGAAAGGGCAACAGCCAGGCTGTTAAGCTGGCCATACATATTGAAGATGCGGCCGCAAAACAGAGAGCTGATTGCTTATTCAAAAAAAGGGGGCCTGCAACAGCGAAGACAGTGCTGGGAAGGGCTGCGCCAGCTGCCAAATAAACACCCATCTCACAACTTCTTACAACAGCTATTTCCAGTGCTTTCTCTGCTCCCACAGTCCCCTCTGTTTAAATAAGACCTATCACCTGTTACGCCCAGCTCACAGCTGCTTATTTAAATTGAGGAGACCAAGGGAGCACAGAAAGCGTTGGGAACAGCTTCTGTAAGAGACCATGAGCTGGGTGTACATTTTGGGCCTGCTGCAGCCGTTCCAAGCATTGTCTTCGCTCCTGCAGCCCCCTTAGTTTAAAGAACCGACTGTCAGCTGGGCGTACACAATCAAGCTCCGGCAGCGCCTTAGGAATTCAAGGAGGAGGAGGAGGAAACAAATGGAGGAAGAAGAGGAGGGGAGAGAAGGAGGAGGGAAAAGAAGATGATGAAGAGGAGGAGGAGGAGGGAAGAACAGGGAAAAACAAACCCGGGCGATGCCGGGTTTTCACTAGTTACCTATATGTACTTCTTTGTTCATGTTTATGTTTATACCTATACCTGTTATGTTGTTCATGATTGACAAATAAATAAATATATAAATAAATAAATAAGACTGTTAGGTTGATAACAGACTATCTTTTAATATTGTGGTTCTTAATTTGAGCTTTGATCTGTATGGTAAGAGGATTATCTATGTCGTGAGCACCTTAGATTATATTTAGGAAAAGCAGGGCATGCATTTAAAAAATAACTTTCATCATTTAATTTTTGATTAAAGAACATCTAGTAAAAACAGTTAAGCTTGTCTTTGCCAAATAAAATGACTTGAAATTTAACAACCAATTTCTGCAATGAACTTATTAAAATATTTTTTATATGTGCATGGTGTGTGTGTGTGTGTGTGTGTGTGTGTGTGTGTGAGAGATCGCAAAATATGGTCCTGTTTCTTTGGTGCCAAACTTTCAAACAGTATCAGCTGTTACTCTACATAAAAAATATATTAGAACATGTTGCTTTAATAATGAAAACTGAATTAGTCATATCACCAGAATAAAATCACCAAAAAAATCCCTTTACCTTAGCTTCCATGGGGCAATCAAGGAGAAGTGGTCTAGGTTTGGCTACAAAGATTCCATGACCAAACCCATCAATTCCAGGTTGCACTGGGCAATACGTTCATATCTATAATTGTGACAAAGCTGCTTCCAGCCAATATAGAGCATATTTCTGACTTTTACTTATCAAGCAATGATAGCACAAGGACTTTCTGTCCTCTAAATCATATTGTTAAATGAAAAAATAAAGGCGGCCGGGGGGGGGGGGAAAGAATAGCCATGAATGGATTTTGTATTGGAATTCCCATCATTGAAGCAACCATGAAAGCCTCTTCTGTTGTTGCCTGTCTCTCTTGAAAGAGTGCTCGATAAGGAATTACACCAGCACTGTTTGCTGGCATTGAGAAAAGCCATTAAGAACTGGCTATTTTATCACGCCTTTGTGTACAGGAACTTACAATGGCAGGTTCTCTCATTTATAGCCTTTTATGAACAATATCATCCCTTGGTCCTATGATGAATAGCAAGATAATGATGAATATTTTTGTCTGTTTATGTTCTAACTTTTATGCTACTGATTTTAATTTTGATGTTTGTACTATTCTGTATGCTGTTTGGAACCTTGCTTGAAATGAGCATTTTATAAAGAGTTATAAATAAAACAAACTCAATGCAAACTCTTGGGATTTAACCCCTGATGTGGACCAGATTGAGTTATTGTTTGAAGACTGAGTTTTCTAATGATGCAAAATGTCACTGAGATGTTTTCTGTATGCATTAGATGGAAATAAATGTATGTTGAAATGTTGTCTCATCTGTCCTACAAGCATGGACAAGATGAAAAATCTTTTCTTTTCTTGGACCATTTCAGATTGCAGGATAATTAAATCTCTTTCCGTCACATCTTTCTCTTTTGACTAGTATTCCATTTTGGGGAAGAAAACTCATATGGGAGTCATAAATACTGTAATCCTTCCATCCTGCTGCTATGCAGTCCAGGGAAAGATTTACTTCTTGAATTTGCTACTTCACAGATACATATGTAGAATCTTCATGTTCTTCAATTCTATACTTTAGGAATAGACCTTTTTGTGATTGATAAAAAAGTCCTCCTGCAGAGAAAAATGATCTTGTGCAATTATTTGGAATACAATCCATCTCAATGAAAGTCAGTGGGAGTTTCAACCTTGACTTCAAAGAGATGTATATTGCAAGCAGAGTTATTTCATTGTCTGCTGTAGATCAATCCTATACAAATAGCTTAGTAAACTAAAGCCAGCTGTTTGATCAATTGAAACAACCGATGCACTGCGTGTGCTTGTGTTAGAGATTTATTTTCAATCCCACAGCTATTGTATGAACATCCATACTTATCTAATTTTTGTTTTGAAATGCATGGAAGAAAATTTTGGTTTCTGGTCAAAGATCAAGTACAGATTTAAAAAGACTGCAATTAGTTATAATTATGTTATAACCATATACAATACTATTTTAAAATAGTATTAGTAATAAAAAACGACAGTAGCTTTTTAAGGCTTTTTTAGTAGGTTATTGTATTTTATCAAGTTCCATCAGTATTAACATCTTTAACTGATAAAAATTAAACCCACTAAGTTTCTGATAATCCATTGGATAGTATTCAGATATCAACATTTTAAAGATCAATGTTTACAGTGGTTGAATAGACTTTTACATGGGAATTATCATGTCATGAATTTTATATCAATATTACTTCCATATAGAAAATTACAAATGTATATGTATTATCAATAGTTACAAATGTATATATGTTTATTTTGCATCATATATGAGGAGCTTCTGTGAACATACATACCAAATTAAATATATGTAGTTGTCATGATCTTGTGCATTAGAATCATGCATGCTTAAAAAAATAACTCAGAAGAAATCTTTGGATCTTGTATAAAAATGAACACAGTACATCTCTGCTACTAATTAAAGTAGCAACGTCCTTTTGTGGGCTTTTGTGTAAATATGAACAAAGATGCTGCTGCTTTAGGACACTGACTCATTAAAGAAGCTCTTAAAGTGATAACATATTCCAAGTGGGAAATGCTGTGCTTGTATTCACATGAGGGAAAAGTATATTTTCTAAATATTTTTGGAAGCATGTACAGTTTTAATATATATGTAGGGTACATTATAATTCTGTATATAGAAGTGATCTCCAAGATGAAACATTTTTTGAAACAATGGAATATTGCATCCTGGAAATCAAATGCAGTAGATGTGTCCGTTTTCTCTGATCCATACCATTTATTTAATCTTTATGATATTATGGTTAGATTGGCTTCTTGGAGATAGAAAGGGAAAAGTCTAGTAGACAAAGATTATGGAATGATTCAGGATACTTGAAGAAATGAGGAAAATGTAAGAGCACATTTTGAGTAAGATAGAATATCTTACTATTCAGAGGTTTTTCTAGGCTTCCATATATAAAGTACAGAAAACTAAACCAAAGGATAAGGGGGAATATGTGGAATAATATATATATAAATGTGTTTTATTTCAGTCTGTAGCAAACCATATTGCTGATTAACCTCTGCTTTCATAAACTAGAAGTGGGCCATTTAAACAGTCTCACTGCTGCTTAATGTAGTGTATTGTGATCATTTTTCCTTTCCTGCAGCACCTCGCCAATGTTTTGTTTTTATTAGAAATTCACCTACCCTTGTCTGCTGAGGAGAAAAGAAATTACACCATAGAGCCCTGCAGCACATAAAACAGCGGCGATTCCTCAATAAGACGAGCCTGAACGAGAGAGAAACCTCTCTGCCTGCTTGCTCTGTAATGAAATGCATGGCTACAGGAGATAATAATAATTGCAGCAATAGCTCGTTACAGCTCCCCGATGATTTGGTACTGTCAGGAGTGCACTGTCCTCTTGACATCTCAGGAGGTGAGAAGCATCACTGACTGCAGGCCCTGATTGGTGCGGTGAAATATTGCTGGCAAAAATTAAAAGGTCTTGGTGTCAAAATAATTCATGATATGCATATCTTCCATTCTGATGAAATGGCTGATATCCGGATTAGCAAGATAATAAAACTGATCAGGCTACAGTTAAACAATTTAAGTTGGAGGGCTGTTCATTTTGTAGGTGTCACTTGTCAGATCAAGGGGTCAAAGCAGAATGAAAAGCTCTCCCCAGTAACCTTCTGATGATTTCGATCTGGAATGTTCTTCATGATTTGTCCAAAGTTTTCATCACAGCACTGCCGAAGAGCATTACCACAGGAGGCTGCATTCTGACATTCAAATCCCAGGAATGACAGGTTATTAGGAGGAGAGAACTGGCTGTACATACATTAAGCTCCATATCTCTGACCTGTAATTTGAACTGATAGTGATATTGTAATTGAGTGAGTAAAAAGGGAGAATTCTTTATTAAAACACAGCAAGATGAAGAAAACGTTTATTTTCCAGAGATTTATAGATTCATAAAATAAGGCTTTTGATGATGATTTATTTTACAATTTTTGAAATGCTGAACTATGTGCTTAGTGTTTATTTGGTTGAACAGCTATTTAAAATAACACTGCCTGCCATCTCTTGCCAGCCTGTTCTCCTGAACCTGTACTTGCACAGATGGAAAGATATTTTAGTAATATTGAAGTTCATGTAGTGGAATAGTTCAAAGATTATTCTAATAAAATGTACCTAAGGAAAATACCGCTGCCATTTAATGGCCAGGTTGTTCACAATTCCAAATGGCCTTTCTTGGCAATTCCTGTTAGTAACATATTGAGCTTTGAGTCACATTTGCTAGGAAGGAGAATGTGAGAACAAACCTCCTTGATGCCTTTCTACAGACATATGGTGCAAGCAAGAATAGAATGAGATCCACTGCATAATTTGTTGGACTATTACTCAGTGTCAGATCTAGATAGTTTTTTGAGATGGGTATCCTTGGCTAAGATGCCCCTTTGGTTCATCTGCCTCAAGTAAGCAGAGCTACTAATTGCTGTTGCCCATGAGTTAGTTCTTAGGCTGGCTGCTGCTCCTCCCTGGCTTCTGTTACTATTTGCCATTGAAGTACACAGCTTAGCAAACTACAACTTTTTTTTTCTTCCTAGTGTTTTCCCACAAGTACAGGGTCCATTTTTATCAGATCAACCGAGTATTGATCCATCGGTTGTGACATGAATTGACTGAACTGCTTTCACTTGAGCCTGATGTCATGGATTGACAGAAGATGATGGCCCAAAATAATCCAGCAGGTTTATAGTGGGAGTAGAGCTCATAGTAGCCTGATGTCTAGTCTGGTGGCTTGTCCTCTAGACCAAACTAGTTATTAGCTTAGCAGAATGCAAAGTAAGGGAGATATTTTGCAATAGGTCCTGGAGTGATGTACAAGCTCTGGAATGTCTGAATACTATATTCAGTCCTATCTTAATCTGCTGTTCTTTTCTTAAGGGAATAATTATTTTGCTTTTTTCTTACTTCAATCCAAATAACCATACAATTCAAGCCTCTGCTTTAGAAGAAAAACAGATACGAAGAGTACCTCATTTAAATACATTGCCAGTTAAATTATTACCTTTTACATTAGTAGAACATCAAGATTTAAGACTTGTAATTACTTTGTAGGAAACTGGAGTTTTAATATTATATATTTCTTACAAATAGAAAACCAAATGTTGTTTCATTTGTCAGTTTTGGTGTCTTTTGCTTGTTTAGTTTTAATGTCTTTTGGTTGTGAATGATTGCACTATGCCTTAAGTGCTTTCTGAAAGAAAAGTAATGAATGCAATAGTCTAACAAAATGGAGGATCAGTAGTGACATGACAGCAACCTTTCAATATTTGAGAGGCTGTCAAAAAGAAGAATGGGACAACCTGTTCTCCAACGCACTTGAAGGCAAAAGAAGAAGTAATGGATGGAAACTTGTCAAAGAGACATCCAAACTAGAACTAAGGAGACATTTCCTGGCCGTGAGAACAATTAATCAGTGGAACAACTTGTGTTGAAGATGCTCCATCACTGGAGGTTTTTAAGAAGACTTGAATAGCCATTTTCAGGAATAGTATAGGGTCTCCTATTTGAGCAGGGGGTTGGACTAGAAGACCTCCAAGGTCCCTTCCAACTCTGTTCTTCTGTATTCTATAAAATTTGTTAGATTTTCAAATACATATTGATTTATTATGATGCACTTTTCAATCAGAGGTATTTATTTCTATTCACAGCACATTTGACAACATTTCCAACAAAAAAGATAGAAACTAGTAGACCATTGTAGAGTAGACCTTCTCCTAAGATCTACTACAGACCTATCTACTTGATCATTATCATAGGCAGGTGAGCAAAGAAAGCTTACTGATCATAATATAAGGCTAAGCCACAGTACATGGTTGAAGACAGTCCTTCAAGTTATTGTCTAAATTATTTGAAGCGCTAAACAATTTTATAGAATCACACACACTTTCCAATATCTCTGTGCAAATGACCACAGTCTAAATAATTATGTCCATTACTCAACAATTGAATTTCTAAAATTTAGAAAATGGTTGAATATAGAAAAATATGTTCAAAATTAAATTGGTCCTGATAATTCAGCCAAATGGATGAAAAATATTATCCTATCTTAGCATTACCTCTGTCTGCTTTTTTAACTATTGAAAGAACTACATGGATTAGTTGTTCATGCAACCTTTATTACCATGCATCTGAAAAACAATCATTACAATGCTTATATGTGTTAATTTTTATATTCATTTTTGGGTAAGATAATGCGATACAAGGAAAAACATCTGATTTTCCATTTTATACATAAATAATGTAGAAATATTTTTATTTGAATAAAATGTGTTAGAAATTTGCTTTCTGAATAACTAATTCTTTATGCTAGCAACTGAAGTCTAAAAATGAAAATAAAGACTGAAAAACTAATTTATCTGGAAACTACCCAAAATGGAACGTGAGCACATAAAGTATTGCTTGTGTTAGAGTAATAGATCTGCCAGGACATAATGTTTGTAGTAAAAACAAACAATTGAAACGTAACAGAATATCTTATGACAACCATCTTTTAATATTAGTCATAATTATTGCAGGATTTATTTAGAAAACTTAGTAGCAAATAAAATTCTTATTTGAGGCATTTGCTTATTGATGCCACTTAATTATATCAATAATACCTGAACTGAATTGTTTGATAATTTGTTTTTACTTTTTGAAGAATGTAGTTTATGTTTATGTTTATGTTTATGTTTATTAAATTTATACCCCGCCCTTCTCCTGGGACTCAGGGCGGCTTACAGGGTCATA
>JANHFQ010003310.1:44762-55213 GCA_032468035.1 Aparallactus werneri
AGCGTATTTTCTGTTTTAAAAATCCACGGACTGCCTGTTTTGTTTGAACAAACACTGTGGGGGTGTGGAACAGAACATATACAGTATACACATATAACAAAATTCACAGACACCCAAAAACTGGTCCCAAACCCACACACATAACAATCTCCAAACACCCCAACCCATACACATTACATCCCCCCCTAAAAACACAAACATCTGCACAACAGACCAAGTAATACTATCCAACAGCCCACTAATGATGGTTTTATGCACACATCTGCTATTAAATGCTGAAATGTAAGGAAAGATTGTAGAAATATGCTTTATTCTAAATTAGACAATGGCTGCCCAATCTCTTATTTAAAACCTCTAGTGGTTGAACATCCACTTCTGTAGGTAAGCATTCCAGTTATTAATTTTTTTCACTGACAGGAAATTTCTCCTTAATTCTAGATTGGATTGTTACTTCTTGTCTTTCCTTCAAATGCTTTGGAGAATAGGTTGACCCCTTCCTCTCTATGTAGCTCCTCAAATACTGGAAGATTGCTATTATGTCACCCCTGCTCCTTCCCTTTGTTAGACTAGACATTCCTATTTGCTGCAACCATTCATCAGAGTTGAAGAAGCTTTTTTGATGAAAAGTGAAACATCTTCAAAGAAAAACCAGAAAGTCCAGTTGCCTCTTGAAAAAGCATGGGACACGCATCTTGCAGTTTAGCCTTCATCCCCCTAATAATCTCTGTTGCTCTTTTCTGCACTCTTTCTAGAGTCTCTTTTTTGTATAAGGGTGACCAGAACTGTATGTAGTAGTCTAAGTCTGATATTACCAATGTGGTATAAAGTAATACTAACACTTCACATGATCAGGCAGGCATCCATTTCTCATCAGCTCAAGTTCCAATTATCCAGTACTATTGTTCCTCTTCCGCAGATGAAGTGATTTCCTTCAAACTTAATTAAAGAGCATGAAGCTGGTTTTCAGCTGAAAACTCTGGATTTTGAGAGGGTTTTGGAGCAGAGGATTTCCCCACTGGAAATATCACTTCCTGACCCAAAACCTGTAAAGGGGTATTTGCTTGATTGTATGGCATTTGCCACTTAGCAGGCCAGTCATCGAAGTTTGAAACATTGAGGAGTCAAAATGGTGGAGCTTTAGAAGTAGCCACCATGTTACATTCCTTACTGTATCAGGATAGTGCCATTTTCCAGCTTAATTCTGTGGTTATTAATCATTATAAACACTATCTTGATGTTACATGATGTATATGTGTACCTATTTCAATGTATTTATTTCCTTACATTTCCTACTTTCCTACTTAATAAAGTTGTCCATTATCTTTCTGCATATGTTAAATACATTCATATCTTCATGATTTTAATACACTCAGTGAACATACAATATAATATAAGGGTTGTAAGCAGCCTTGGATATCATCTACTATAATTCATGCTTAGTGCAGGAATTGTCTACTCCAGTATACCTGATATAGAGACTCCTTGCTTAGCAACCACAATTGGGACAAGCAGATCCCAATTGTGCCATAGTCTAAATGCCATAGTCACTAAGCAGAAAACCATCTGATCCTGACAAGCTTATGAAGTCACATCCAATTTGGTTATTAAGCAAAACATGACATGTTTGTGACTTACAATTTTATGTCTGTGATCTCCTTTAATTCTGCTTGTCACAAGCCAGATGGGAAGTACACAATCATGTGATCTCAGAATGCTGTGGCAATCATAAATGCACACTGGTTGCGAAGCACCAAAATAGCGACTTTGTGTCCATGGGATGCTGCAAAATTTGTAAAAGTGTGCATTGTTTGTAAAGCTGGAGGTTTTTCTACACCAACGTAACTTTGAACAGTTACTAAACCAGATAAGTAGTAAGTGAGAACTATTTGTAGATGACTATCTATTTTCTGGTTAAACATTCCAGTAAAGGAGAAACCATACTTCCTAAACAGTCCATAGTACTGCTGGTCAGTTCTTACTCTTAGGAATTTTTTTAATGTCCAATTGAAACCTAATTCCTTGTAATTAAATCTATTGATTCTTGTCTTTCTTTAAAAATAACATACAAATCTATCCTCTGCATGATAGCATTTCAGATATTTGAAGACAACTATCAAATTTTCTAACAGTGTTTTGAAAATTCTTACTATTAATTTAGAGTCATGTATGTGAGCTGGGCAGCCAAATAAATCAAATAAATTATTATTATTGACTAAACATATCTAGTAACTCCAGCTGTTTCTTATAAGTCTTTTCTTCAAGTCTGTTTATCAACTTTGTTTCTTTACTCCAGACATGTTCCAGTTTGTCATATTTTCTTTTTAAAATATGGTGCCAGAACAATACGCAATATTATACGTGTCATCTGAAGAATACAGAAGAGAAAAGAATGACGACTCTGTAAGAACTGTATCATCACTAGGAATTATGTTTTCTTTTTTAAAAATTACTTGTGCATTGTAATTCCATATATTGGCAATTTGCTCATATGCCTGAGAATGGAAAAGACTGTGCTAATGCTTTTAATATTAACCTTTAAGCTTGGACCAAAATGAAATGAAAACATAACATTCGTATGTAAATCCAGCTCCATTTCAGCTTGTCCCTTTCATTCCATTCTGATTCCTCTTCATACGAAGCAAAGAACACAAAGTTATTAAGCACAATACCTATATGTCAGTATGTATGTGTATGTGTAGTTAAATTCTGAACTGAAAAAAGAGATACTTTATTTCACTTGTTAAAATCCTACACATGTAATAAGATTCTTATTTTTACCCTAATAAAAATATTATTCTGCAAAAAATCTTTCTTCTTTGTCTTATTGTTTGAACATATTGTTTGAATGAGATTTCCTTTTATAGGTGTTTGTGAGTATGAAAAGAATTTAAACAACACTCCATAACTGTGTCATACCTCATGCTTAAGCAGGTAGGATAAATGTTACAAAAGACTCAGGAAATCAGTAACTAAGAATCAATTACAATTAATTTAAGGTGATGGTAAGTGACATTTAAGATTTGTTTCAGGAAATCCATTCAAGTGAAACCCCATGTTTCCCAAAGTTAAAACAGAAACTGGATCTCAGCCTTAGAATATGAAAAGTTTGCAACTGTGGCATGAGGTGTTGAACTACTGTTGGTATGAAATAATTGGCAAACCAAAAACTTACAACCTCAGTTTCTATTACCAAAATAATGGTATACCTCATGGGGTTACAGTGAGAATAATGTTTTAAATATGTGTTTATGCATGGTCTGTGTGTGTGAGGGAGAGTGGGGGAGAGAAATAGAGATTTTGTGAGAGTTAGCTAGATTTTTTCAAGGCAGCAATATGGAGACTACAAATATGCAATTGCCATTTACAAGTGAGTGTAGGAAAAAGAAAAAGTATATTACTGTTACCCCGATGGAAATGTGGAAAAATACAGGATTTTAACCAAAGAAGATTGGTTCAATAATCAGTCTTAATGGCAGGTCAACTATCTATAATGGCAACTCTTCTTGAGTTACCATAAACGATTATTCTTAGTGATATTATGTTGAATCTCTGGACAACTTCAATTTTGTGCTTGCTTTTAGGAAGACTAACCATGTTGGGTAAAATAGACCAGTAACCAATGAAAATTCACACACGTATACAAATCACTTAATTAGTATTTAGTCCTTGTTCACTGTTAGCTGAACAGTAAACTCAGGGGTGTCAAACTAGCATCCCATGGGCTGAATGCGTCACGCCACACCCAACCCAGCTCCATGAATGGGAAAAACTTCATGAAATGTCACGTGACGGCAATATGAAGAGGCGAATTTGATACCTAGGAGTAAACTTCTGGCGGAGCTTAAAGACTTTCTATTTTAAAAAGGCTTTTAATTGAGGCAGATGCTGAGAGGCTACTGCGGTATCAACTTTTTATGTTTTTAATAAGTTGGTATTTTTAACTATTTTAATTGCATTTTACCTTGTTTATTGTTATTTTGGTTTTAATGGTACTTTTGTTTTTAAATGTTGTTAGCTGCCTTGTGTTCCCTTTTGTTAAGGAAGAAAGGTGGGATATAAGTCAAATAAATAAATAAACTGATCTCACTATAATAGCATTGTGCTCCTATTTAGAACCCTTGAGCAGCTTCTAAGGTAGGGGTGTCAATGTTGCGGCCTGCGTACTGGGTGTGTCAGATGCTGGCCTCACCCCCACCCAGTTTAGCAAAGGGGGGGTGAAATCCTGATAAGTCCTGATGCGGCTGTGGCAATGCGAGTTTGACACCACTGTCACCAGATAATATTTTAAAAACAGCAATGGATCTAGGATGACTAATTCATACATGTGAATTAAATCAATACCTAACGAGCATACGTGTATGTTGAAATGAGTGAAAGATGTACAGAAAAATATGGATAAATATGTCCCTATTACAATATGAAACAGGGATGAAACAATTATACAACTGCTAATAGAAAGGAGAAAAACAGTTACAGACATGTGTCCATTATAAACACAAGTGCTGAAACAGTAGTTACCTTTTTTGTTGTTGTTGTTCTTTGGTTTTTGGATTATATTTCATTTTTACTATTTCCTGAAAAAAATCATACAGAGTGAAACATGTTCTGGAAGTTATATAATTAAAGTTCTTGAATCAAAAAGCATTTACAGTATTTGGGTTTATATTGCTTTATATTTTTATATTATGCAATTATACTTTTCTCTAAGAAGGTCAAGAAATATTGATATGATTTGAAGAAAGTATAGCAAATGTGTAGATAATAAAACTAGTCCATGCACTTAGCATTGTAAAATACCCAAAAGAAGTATTAAAAGGGTATCATATACATATCATGAATTCTGAACATGGTTCTGTTAGATAATTATAAAGAAAATTTGAGAAAGTATAACTCAGGAAATAATGAGTCTGCACCTGTACATCAAATATGAAATAATGTTTTGCCTTGACACTATATCAGGATTGATTGAATCAGTTTGATCAAACTTTCCTCAACAGTGGAAGTAATTGTCTATTTTTATTTTTCTTGTATCTAATTTTTAAAAGAAAAAATAAGGCAATATATTGACCTATAATTCCCAGAACAAAAATATGAAAGTTAAAGTAGAAAGTTTTTTAAACTTTTACATTTAAAAAATAATAATAATTAATATTTCTGCAAGGAATTGACTTTGGATTCAGTGACTGGCCAGCTGACATGTTTAAATTAAAAACCTAAAGTCTGATTTAGAACAGAAGTTCAGCTTCCAAACAAATACATAATCCTAAAATATTGCAGTCATTTAATAAATAGCTATATAGCTTTGTATGCCACTGTGAGCGCCTAGAAGTAAACTAGGAGATAAATTTAATAAAGTTTATCCCATCTCTTTCTCTGGTAAATCTATCTGGGCATCCTTATAGATCGACCATATTACTTTGGCCATTAGCTTTTCCCACTAAATGAACCTGAAAATTTGCCAACATATTTTAAATTCTATATACTCTGCCAATGAATTGTCAAATGTTCATAACACTTTTTCATTGAATTGTTATTTGTTATGCAAGAAAGTATACTGGGTAGAATTTCCCTCATCTTTGATATCATGTATGGTCCAATTACTAAAGCAGTAGTATCAAACATCTTACAAGGTGATTTCTGAAAAATAGACATATGAGGCAGCACATGCAATTATGCACATTTGTTTTTGTGCAATTTCTATAATCCTCCTTGTTCTTTTAGTGATGGATAAAGTATTGTAATTAGATTGCTGTACGTCACTTGATATGTGTGTGCTATAATTTGCAAGGTTGTGAGTATGAATTTTCTCTATATATATTCAATAGATAGATAGGATAAGGTAAGATAAACTGGAGACTGAGTGCTATCAATTAAAAATGAGAATCATGTGATTCGATTTTATAATCTGATGTAGAATTCATCAGATATGAAATGAATATCAGATAAGCTTCTCTGGCTATTCTGGTTCAAATGTGACTTTATACATCATATTTTAAAATGCCATTGTGATATATGTAGCACCTCCGCTCCTTCCAGAAAGATCTTAAAACTTGGCTTTTTAAACTCACTGACCTGGATTGAGGGAAGGTTTTAAATTTTAACTGTTTTTATCAGGGGTGTATTAATTTAATTTATTTTTAATAGTTATTTATTGTTATGTTTTAACTTCCCCTGTGAACCGTCCTGAGTCATATGAAATAGGTGTGGTATATAAATCCTGAATTAAATAAATAAATAAATCCTGAAATGGGCAGGGCCCGTGAATGCATAAATGGATACTTTCATTAACTATCGAAAGGGTGACTGGTCAGACCTCCCACCTTCCACTGAGGTTGCTAACAATATCTCAGTACGGTAGATACTCAGTACGGTAAATATCTCATTTATGGTAGTACAGGATTAGCTCCTTTTAAAGTGACCCCAGGCCAAGACTGCCCCAGGCTATGGTGTGGGAACTGTGGTGGCCGGGGAAGCAGTCGGCGTTTGGGAGGGGAGCAGAGTTTCCTAGAAGCGATAAGGAGGCCTGGTCCCAAAGAGGTCAGCTTGGGCCGTTTGAAATGTTCAAGGCCAACTGTCCTGTTTGGCGCGGACAAGGCAGGCACCGCGCCTGGACCAGAGCCCTTCCCAAAGCCTCTTCTTGGCCGGTGATGGAAGTCTGGCTGTCTGGCTGGGGAGGGGCAGCCTTTGGGGTGGCCTCAGTTCTTTTCTTCCCACAAATTTTGCTTCAGATCTTCTGAATGCCTGAGCATTGCTGTATTCAGTTCATCTCTAGTCAAAGTACCTTTTCTCTAAATCTATGGCGTCAAGGGGTTTTCCTTCCTACGGATTGAGCAAAGGCAGCCCTGACTTTAGTGGTCAGCAGGGAGACTGCAGTCCAGTGTGGGGACTGGGCATCTGAATGTGCAGCCAGGAGAATGAGCTGGAGGAGAGCGGGGCTAAAGCCGGGTCCCCCCACGAGATTGTGGGTGGGGAAACCTGTTTTTTCCAGTTTTTTTTCCTGGGCCTTCCCACCTCCACTTAGGCTGCACCAGCCACATAGTTAGCCCTGAGGCGGTGGAAAAGCTGGGACTGAGACTCAAGCGGCTGAAGGTGCCAATAGCTTTTGGGCAACTTTTTATAACTGAGCCAGCGGAGAGGGGAACGAGAGAGCACAGAGAGACCCCTCTACTCAGACTGTCTTGGCTCCAGAAATGGAACCCTTATGGGAATTGGAGGAGGGGGCTTTTAAAGATTTGGCACAAGGTGGCCAAGAAAGGGGAAGAGATTCCGATGCCCAGAGGCAAGAAAACCAAAGGACAGAGGAAATTGGGGGGAAGGAGCAACCAAAAAGTGAGCCCAGGATCCCCAAAGATTACCGGGGTCTATGGGGCGGGTTTAGTGAGAAGGGCTCCAACACGCTCCTACCCCAGCATCCCACTGACTGTCGTACTGAAATACTTCCTGGGACTAAACGCCCAAAGCCTAAACCTTACTCAAATACTCCATGCGAGCTAGAAGAGCTCCACGCTTTCACAGGTGAGAACCTAAAATGTGGAATTATTCAGCCGACTAGACCGTGAGTGGCAGCCCTGGTGTTGTTCTGGAGAAAGGAAGATGGAAGTCTTCATCTGTGCATTGACGACAGGGGGCTGAACACGGTGTACGTAGCAAAGGTCTCCCCACTGCCCCTGAGGAAGGGCATGTTGGCTCTTCTAGCCAAAGACAAAATCTTCATTAAGTTAGATTTGTCGGAGGTTACTACAGGATTCATATCAAGGAAGGCGACGAATGGAAAACTCTCTTCAACTGCCCTTTGGGATTTTTTTCAATTCCAGGTGTTCCCTTTCGATCTGTAGGAGGTCCCAGCTGTGTTCATGCAACTGATCAATGGGTTGTTGCGTGACAAGGGGGTGCTGTTGTATTTGGATGGTATTTTAATATATACTGAGACTATGGAAGAGCATGTGAAATTGGTGCGAGTGGCCCTAAAAGGTTCAAGGCCAACCGTCCGGGCTTTGGAGCGCACCCAGGGGGAGCAGTGCACCTGGACCAGAGGCCTTTCCAAAACATCTTCTTGGCCGATGATTGAAATCTGGCTGCCTGGACACTGGGGTGGGTGTGTGTGTGGCCTTTGCGGTTTGCTTCAATTTGTTTCTTTGCCTGAATTTTGCTTCAGGTCTGACTATTGTATTCAGTTCATTCCTAGTGAAAGTACCTTTTCTCTAAATCTATGGAGAGGGGGGTTTTCTCCTCTAGGCCCTGATCGAAAAGCTTTGGAAGAGGTGAGGGAAGCATACAAAAAACAAGATGACAAGAAGAGTTCAAGACCAAGAGACTTTGAAATTGGGGACAGGGTCTACCTCTCCACCAAATATCTGCAATCTAGACAGCTCTTCAAAAAATTGGTCCAAAGTATGTTGGCCCTTTCCCATAAAGAGGGTTATTTAGCCCTGTGACTGTTGAATTTGAATTTCCCAAAACCCCTAGGTGAATTCATCCGGTGTTCCGGTATCACTTCTTCCCTACGTCCAGCTACAAACTGCTCCCGGTCCCATCATGGCCGAAGGGAAACAGCATCCTGAAGTCAAGGACTCTTTGGATCCCGCACACACCAAGGGGGAGCCCAGTATTTAGTGGCTTGGGAGGACTTCCCTCCCTCCGAAACGGAATGGGGGGACTCCAAACAGGTCAGAACATCAACATTGCTTTAAAAAATTCACAAACAATACCCGCACAAACCCTGGCGATCATCTTTTTAAAAAAGATAGATGAGTGACGATGGCGTTCAGCTTCCGGCCTTGTCTGGGGAGGGGGCAGAAGCAGAGCAGAGGGAACAAGAGGAACGGTTTAACGGACTGGGCACAGAAAATCTAATGTTGTATTTGCCAAAGATCTTTCCATGTACAACTGGCAGAAATGTTGAAACTGAATAAAAAGAGTTTTGTTTTTGTAGATGAAGAAACAGACTCTGAAAGGCACTTATGTACTAATGATGAATGTTTTATTGCCAAGGTATATGAACCATTCTTGAAAATGAACCAGGAGGATGTACAAGTTAAAGAAGGCATGATTAAATGGGCAAAAAAGGTCTATATTGTGCTCGATCAATGGAAAAAAATCTGGGTTAATGGATCGAAATTTTCATTGAAAAATAATTTAACAAAACTATTTTTATAAAATGATGTATTCTTGGTATTTAACTCCTGAGAAATTGTCAAAGCATCCTTCGGAGGTTGTGGGAACTTCATCAGTGGAAACTTTCAAGAAGGGACTGGACTGCCATCTGTCAGAAAAGGTGGAGGGTCTCCTGCTTGGGCAGGGGGGGGTTGGACTAGATGACCTACAAGGTCCCTTCCAACTCTGTTAATCTGTATCTGTATCTACATCTCAATACTGTATTTTTTGGAGTTTAAGACGCACTTCTCCCCTAAAAGAGGCTAAAAATTAGGGCGTGTCTTATACATCGAATGTAGCCCCGTCCACCTGCCATTTTCACCCTCCGCGCATCATGTTTTAGACTTGTTCCAGGCTGCAGGGATTGACACAGACCATCGCCACCTCCGTGCCTCACATTTTCGGCCTCTGTTCCTCGCGTTTTCAGCCTCTGAACGCTCCGTTTCAGACCCATTCAAGGCTGCAGGGATTGCCAGAGCACATTGCTGCCGATCGCTGCCTCCGCGTATTGTGTTTTTGGGTATTTTCAGCATCTGCATGTCACATTTTCCGCCTGAAAACGTGCTGTGCCATGCTTGCTCTACACACCGGAGCTGTGTGATCAGCTGCATGGTCGAAGCAGCGTATCAGCTCCAAAGAGGTGTGTGCGCTGAATCAGGCTGCGATAATGTGCTGAAACTGACCAAGCTGTTTTCTAAGGACACTAACCTGATGAATACTGATGGATGCTGGTAGGCAGAGGCAGAATTTAAAAAAATTTTCCTTCCCAAAAACTAATGTGAATCTTATACTCCGGAGCGTCTTATACTCCGAAAAATACGGTAGGTATTTTCCAAGCTGGCCTACATTTTCAATCTTATGATGGGCTGCACATTGTCCTTTTGAATAGGGAGGGCCTTGTTGTTCAGCATCCCTTTCCCCCCCCCCAACTTTTATTGCTTATTTTAAAGCATACAAAAACGACTTCCATCAAAAAAAGTGCTTATCCGGTTTACAAAACATTATGCTTTCCCCATATTACACGTTTCAATCACATTTCTTTCACCCAGTCACCACATTCACATAATTATTTGCTCCATATTTCTAGTATATCTCATCCTTATATTATTTATATATCTACTAAGAAATTACTAATTACTCAGCTTCTACATATACTTTTTAAAAATTTCATACAATAACATTTCACACTTCTTTAAACTGCTTATCAGCTATACATATTTATTATTTATTTATTTATTTATTTATTATTTCAATTTATATCCCGCCCTTCTCCTGGGACTCAGGGCGGCTTACAGGGT
>JANHFQ010003314.1:18017-29699 GCA_032468035.1 Aparallactus werneri
GGGAGGCTAGCCGGCGCGCAGCTGTTGTTTTAGAGTATTTGCAGAGCACCACCAAGATTTGTACTTCCAGCGCGCGTTTGACCAGCATTCGTCCAGCGCGCCCACAAAGCGGGTAACCAGCGTACCGGTAGGATCCCACCACTGAAAAAATAGGTGAACTTTTTGCTAATCAGTTAACTAATACGTGCAGGAAACACACCACTGTAGTAGTGATTGGGGTTTAACTACCCTGACATCAACTGGAAGAGAAATTCTGTAGTCAGTAGGAGAAGAAACCGGTTCCTTGACAACTTTGTCACCCAAAAAGTAGCTATACTGGACTTAATTCTTACTAATGGAGATGAAAAGATAAAGGGGATTGAAGTTGGGGGGGGAATGACGAGGTATGTCGTATTGGAATTCAATATAATGCAGGCACAAGCAATAGAATAAAATTAAATTCACCACAATATCACTAAAAAAAGAAAAACGAGATCCAAGAAGAAACCATCATGGTTACATAAAGAACTGTTCGGATAAACTGAAAGACGAAAAGGACAAGTATGAAAAATGGAAAGAGGTATACATAAGTAAGGCAGAATGGCTGCATATAGCCGAATCTTCAATATGAAGTCAGGGAGGTAAGGCTCAGAATGAACCAAGACTTGCTGCAAATGTAAAAAGTAATAAAGTTTTCTTTTAGCATGTAGGAAACAAGAAAAAAACTCAAGGAAACAATCAGCCCACTAATGGGAGAAGACGGCAAGGAGGTAACAGGCATCAGGGAGAAAGCAGAGCTGCTTAATTCATTCTCTGCATCTGTCTTTATAAAAAAAGGAAAAAATAATTCAAACTAACAAAAATTCTACTAAAAAAGACAGGCAAGAAAATGATAAGGCAACACCTATCTACTCTAAAGTACAAATCACCAGGACCAGATGGATTACATCCCGGGGTGCTGAAGGAGCTGGCAGATGCAATTTCAGAACCATTAAACCAGGCCTTTCAAAGACCCTGGAGCATCAGAAAAACTTATATGGTTCCCATCTTCAAAAAGGGAACCAGGAAACTATAGATACATTAGTTTGATATCAATACCTAGGGAAATACTGCAAAAGATAAGCAACGGATCTGCAAACACTTAGAAACAAGCAAAACTATTACTAGAAGCCAACATGGCTTTGTCAAAAACAAATCCTGCCAGACAAACCTTATTTTTTGATAAAGCGACCAGCGAAATGCCGTGGACATAATTTACTTGGATTTCAGTAAGGCATTTGACAAAGTAGACCACAATCTACTGCTTTATAAGATAGAAAAACATGTGGGATAGACAGCATCACCACCAGAGGGATTGCTGTAGCTCCTGTCTGATCAACCGCACTCAACGTGTAGTCCTTAATGCAGCTGCATTTACACGGAGGGAAGCATGCAGTGGGGTACCCTAAGGTTTTGTCTCAGGCCCAGTCCTCTTCGACATCTTCATAAATGTTTTACATGAGGGAATAGGAGGGGAACTCATCAAACTGTAGATGACACCAAGCTGGGAGGAGTAGACTGTGTTTTAGAAGATAGGCAGTTCGGTGACGAGAAAAGAATGGCAAGAAAACCCCCCAAATGCACAGGTATAGAATATGTGGTACCTGGTTCAACAGCAGTAACTGTGAAGGGGATCTTGGAGTCCCAGGGGGCAACCGCTTAGAGATGAGCCAGCCGTGTCCTTCAGCTGCCGGGAAAACCAACATAGTCTACGCTGCATTAATAGAGAGACAATATCAAGATCACATGCATTTTTAATACTGCTTTATAATGCCTTGGCACGACCAGTTGGAATAGAAAAGGATTAGGTGGTGACATGACAGCAGCGTTCCAATACTTGAGGGGGTGCCACAAAAAAGAGGGGAGTCAGCCTATTCTCCAAAGCCCCCAAAGGCAGGACAAGAAGCAACGGATGGAAACTGATCAAGGAGAGAAGCAACCGGGAACTAAGGAGAAGTTTCCCAACAATGAGGACGATTAACCAGTGGAACAACTTGCCTCCAGAAGTTGTGGGTGCTTCATCACTGGAGGTTTTTAAGAAGAGCCTGGACAGCCACTTGTCTGAAATGGTGTAGGGCAGAGTTCCCCAACCCTTCTGTGTTGGTGGCCCGAAGAGGGGGAAGAGGGGGGATGGTTTTGTGGGAGGGGCAGGTGTGTCTTCCGTTGCTTGTGTGTGCACCAGCCAGCCAGCCAGCCAGGCGGCCCGGTTGTGAATAGGCCGTGGCCGACAGGTTGGGACTCCGGTATGGGGTCTCTGGAAAACTGCTCTCCTCTCACCTCTGAGCCTTCCCTGTCAGCTATACCTACTTCCCACAACCATCCATCATAGTTTAGCCTCCAGATCCTTTGTTAACTTTGTTGTTCTTCTCTGTACTTTCTAGGGTCTCAGCGTCTTTTTTCTATCATGGCAACCAGAACAGGACGTGGAATTCCAAGCGTGGCCTTACTAGCGCAGTACAAAGTGGTACTATCACGCCATGTGATCTTGATAGGATCCCTATTGATGCAGCTCAGGCTTGCTTGGCTTTTTCAGCAGCTGCCGCACAGTGCCGGCTCACACTTAAGCGGTGGTGCATTAGCACACCTACGTGTGGCTGTTGAGCCAGGAACTACACATTCAGTTGTCCTTGCCTAAATGTAAGACCTTTATTCTCACCACCGAATTGCGTTTTGTTGGCTAGGGCTTGGGCGATGCTCCAGACTTGGCCTTCAGCGGCAAAAGGAGCTAGCTGAAAATGGCACTTCGACCGATTCAAAGAGAGTGAAGCAGTGTGCCCTGCCCTCCCTGCCCTACAAATTTTTTGGGGGGGTGGGGCTGTGGGCCTTTTAATTCCAATATCCTCCTGCTTCAACACTTTGCCACAAAATCCACAACACTTCTAGTATCTCCTGTTGACCAAACCAAATCATCAATGCCTCAATTAAACTTGCAACACTGGTGTTTTCCTACAGGACCTCCTGCAAGCAGAAAGTTGCAATGCTAAAAAAAAAAAAGTTGGCCGAAACCAATTGTGGCTCTGCCATGACATCCTTCTTTTTCTGTTCCTTCAGGGCTCGAGTGTTTGCGGGACAGTGCGCACTCCACCCCGGTCAGGTCGACCTCCCACAGCGATGCCTTCTTGCTCCACTGCCGGAGCGGCAGGGCGGAGAGCAACGAGCGTGTGGCGATCATCTCAGACGAGGTCTACAATCCACTGGACAGCGTGCTGCCCACTCCGGTGGCCGAAGAGAGCCTGGAACTGATGCTGCTGTCCCGGCCGGTTAACGGCACCCCATGCAGCATAGAGGAAGAGGAGTCGGAAGCCGGCGCTCCAGCGGAGGAGCTGGGAAGGGACCTCCGGGCCTTGTGCAGCAGTGGAGGAGCCCAAGCAGAACAGGTGAATAAGTTTGTTTTAAGTGTCCTCCGTCTGCTCCTTGTGACAGTCGGACTCCTCTTGGTTTTGCTCCTTCTCCTGATCATCCTTACAGAGTCTGACCTTGACGTTGCCTTTTTCCGTGATATTCGCCAGACCCCCGAGTTTGAACAATTCCATTATCAATACTTTTGTCCCCTCAGGCGATGGTTTGCCTGCAAAGTCCGCTCCGTACTCAGCCTGCTCAATGATACCTGAAGGCAGTTGCCCTCCTAGTAACTAGCCGGGAGGACTGTGGAAGATCCCTGCTGCCCATTCCCAGAAAACAGGGCTCATCGTGGCGCCATCAGCACATAAACTAAGTCCTCCTCCTCTTCCTCCTCCCATGACTCAAAGCACGCTGTGGCCCAGGAGGGCGGTTTCCCAGCCGAAAATAAGGACAGGCTCAGATCAAACCCACCACGTAATCAATTTCTTTGCAGGTCCTCTTGGGAAAAGCTCCTTCAGAGTTCTGCTTTCCGACATTCAAATTACTCTGCACTCTTCAAATTTAGTTTTGCTTTCATAGCAGTGTTAACTGCAGAAACGTCAAGTAGAAAGAAAGAGCTTATTTTATTATTACTAGCGTTGGACTAAACACCAGTTCATGAAGACAGCTGTTACTTTATGCAGGAGCTTTTGTAATGGTGCTACTGAGTTGTAAGTTTAATAATATAGTATTATTTTATTAAAACTGTCACTGTGCATAGCACTACCATCTTGGACGTGGACATTGAAAATAGGGCGGTTTTATTTTCTTACCAATCGCCAGGCTTTATGTGGGGGAGGGGGAGGGAAATGATAGGACCAATGCCAATATTGTGAGATCATCTAGCATTATTAATTCTTTTCAAGCAATAGATTGTTAAGAGAGGAAGTCAGCAGGCATAAATTTATTTCTTCCCTTAGCATGGAGTGCAACAGCCATTAAATATCTGTCTTTGGTGAATTTCAACCCTTGGCCTTTACAATCCCAGAGAGATCTTTTCTTAGAGTAGTTGGGTGCCAAAGGAAGCAGGAGTTGGTGTAGACGGGAAGAGTCAATCTGTCTACCTGATGGTTCTTCTTGAAATCTTGCTGTAGTAGTAATCATCAGGTCTGGATTCCTTGAATGAGATTCTGCCACAGTAATCTGTAAATTTTTTGTATTATGAAAGAACTTACTTCAACCTATATTTTAAGAAAAAATATATTTTGTTAATGAACCAAACCTTTTTTTACTTTATAAATTGGATAAATGTAGTGTTGGGTATCAAGTGACGGAGATACTCACAAGGTTACAAATGTTTTAGAACAATGTGTTAACACTGCATCAACCGTCCATCGTTTCTTTTAAAAGTGGGCTATTTTGTGCTGTTTAAAATGAAAACGAGGAGAAATGACAAGTAACCACCGAGAAGGAAACAATCAACCCAACGTTGTCTCCAAAGCAAAGGGAACCCAGACCTTTTTGTGTATTTTGTTTTGTGACTCAGAGGACATTCTCTAAAAGCAGCTCATTTGTACAGGGAGCAATAAAAGACGGGAGGAGGGAGAGCGAGAGCACGAAATCTGAGTGGCAAGGGGTCTGGTTCATCTCAGGGAGAGATCTCAAGTCAGAGGATCTAATCCGAAATATTTCAAGCGGCCGGCTTCATGATCTTGAAATGTGCGCACAGCCGCTCCGAATTCAGCAGAACCGAAGCACTGCCAGAACCAATGGGAAGGAGGCTATGGAGGTGGGCTTCGCGCAATGACTTTTCCTCCACAGCTGGTCATTCGCCATTCAAAAAAGAGCACAATTAACAGCATTAGCAATACGTGGGAATGGGCAAGACTCTGCATGCACATCGGAAGATCCCGGTCAATGGAGGGACTCGCCTAAGAGTCCACCCTTAAATGGCCCAGCCAGCTTCTCAGGAGCCAGAAGCAACTGTGGCTTTCGCGAGAGGAATGGATGCATTACACTTTGTATCATCTACCAGTAGATGGAGGGACATATCCAAGGATTTACGTTTTATGCAACAAAGCAACAAAAACTTCTAGTGTGGTGTTCCTACCTCAGTCTGTAGTAAATGATGCTTCTATGCAGTGAAGGAAAAGTTTTCATGTTGTATTCTCCGTTCCAGAGAAAGGTAGAAACTTTCACATGTTAATTGTCGGTGGTGTTTCTCATGCCTCAGACCTGTCCAATTCTACCTGTAACTATTTCATGCAATACATTTTCTAAACAGACAAGATGCAAACGTTGATGGGGGCAAGTCATTCTTAGATAGCTGTTGACCCTAAACAATCCTGGGCCCAGGCAGAGCACTTTCTCTTGTGCCCTTCAGAAGGTGTTGGGGGACTGAGCTCCCTTTCGGCCAATCCAGCCCTTCGACTCCTGTTTCGTGGATCACTGATCATTTGTTCCAAATCACAACTTGCGTATGACTTTGGGGGGGGGGGTTTCCAGAGGTTCTGTATCAGAGGAAGCAGACTCTGGATGAGGACTAACGGGCTACACGCTGAAGCAGGAAAAGGTCAATTACCTGAAAATGTGAATTTTCATTTTCATAATATAGATGTTGTTGGTTCTTGTGCCAAATACTATATGTCATATTTTTCCTTCAAAGGTGTAAAATTTTCTACATATTCAGCCTGTAGTTAGTGCAAAACCATTGATTCCATATAGAAGTATTTTCAAATTTAAATAAATACTTAATTATGATGAAAAAAATTCCTTTTGAGCTATTTAATTGGGGAACAATTGGGTACAATGATTACTAAAAGCATTTAAGTATGTTTAAGGGGCATTATAAGGGAAGCATGAATAACCAACATGAGGGGGGGTGTAATACGGTTGTTTATACATTGAATGTTTGCGAAGGGGGGGCATTTTCCCCACTGATTTGTAAGAGCCATTTTTCTGATCAAAGCATTCATAATTTCCAATCAATATTAGGAATAAACAATATAAACATGCCGTTTGAATTAAAAATATCAAAATATACTTTTTATTCATTCTTGAACACATTTAAATTTCTTATCACAAAAGTATCAGCATTTAACTTCTAAATGAGGTTTTATCTATTGCAGAATTTGTGACAGATTTACAAGCCTCTGTGATTAAACCGGCACCAAGACTTTCTCACAACCTGCTGAGAAAGTTACAATCCCACAATGACAAGCCTGAGCCTTAATTCCCAGCCTAAGTCGCAATGGAGGGCCTCTTCAGACGTGCGATGCAACGTATTTATTGCTCTGTAGCTGTCTTTGCCCTGAAGCAAAATAAGGCGCAACTAAACACTAAACTCTGGTTGGTTTTCAGCATCCGTGTCGCTCTTTAAAGACATGCAGGCGGCCGCTGGAATTCCCACCCGCAACCAGGAACCTGGTGGGGTGCCAGGAATTGATGGAACAGACAGAGTTGAGATAATCCTCACTCAGAAAGGAGTGGAGCAGCTCTCCGCTGGCGTGGAAGGCCTGGATTTGCCTCGGCCGCATCATGCTCCCCACGACAAAGCAGTCGTCCCTTTTGGGGTCCCAAACTGCCCGGAACCTGGTCAGCCATCGACCTGTGTTGTTGTTGTGCCTGTTCAGAAAAGGGGGGAAAGAGACACGGGGCTGGTCCACTTGCCCTTTAAATCCGAGTGACACTCGGAAGCCAAGACCCCTTCACTGTGGGAAACATTTAGGCCATTTCATTCTCACAGGTAGCCCTCAACGTTTATAACCATTCACTTAGTGACTGTTCAAACTTACATTGGCCCTGAAAAAAAAGACTTACGGGCGTTTTTCACACTTGGGAACCATCGAGGCATCCCTGTAATCACGTGATGAAAATCCAGATGCTTGGCAACTGGCACGTGTTTGTGACGGTTGCCGTGTCATGTGATCCCCCTTTGTAACCCTGTCAATGGGGAAACCAGATTCCCTTCATCGTGTTACTCACTCTCAGGGCTGCCTCCGACACTAACTTAACAACTGCAGTGATTCACTAAACAGCTATGGGAAGAAAAGTCGTAAAATGGGTAGAACTCATTTAACAACTGTCTTGCTTAGCAATGGAAATTTTTGGTCGTAAGTCTACCTGTGTCAAGTCAATCTCCTTGTCTTAACTCACCGAACAGTTGCGAGAACAGGAGCTAAAGTTGATAAACAGTGAGTTCCAAAGATCCTGTAAGGCAAAAACGAGGGTTTAGACAAAGAACAAATCCCAGCCTTTGATTAGGTTTTAAGGGAGTAGGGCCCAAACCCTAACTGCTGTCTTACATGCCCCCTTATCATTTTTGTTATATAACAATAAATATTATTTAGAACTTATGATACAGAACTTGTTGTTTTTCTGCTGTATACAGTATATATGGGATGTATGCAAGAGTTCTACAATTGGATACTCCACTTTATCTAGTCTTATGGCTGTAATAAACGATTTGATTGACTTAAGTGCCGCTTAAGGCTTATCCCCAAAGTTGCTTACCTGTGCTCCCCTCCCTGAGCTGGGAGGAAACTCGCTGCCATAAGCCAGGCTGCCCCCAGGCAGGTCTTATGGGACAGGGCAGTCCGTGCAGCCTCCCAGCAGGACCCAGGGGGCAGCCACTGGATTCCACTCCTGGCCAACACCAGGAATTGGAGGAAACATGCTATCAAGTCCCAGCAGTCCTCCTCATATGGAGGCTTGTGCTGGGGCACTCTAACCACCCATCTTGTTTTGCACAAAGATTGTATCAAAACTTCCTTGAGGATCAAATATTTCACCCCCCTGCAGCACCCCCAACAAGGAACCCATACAGCCAGGCACAGCGCCAGTTGGTGAGTATTCCACTCTCCCCACTGCTCCTCCTGTGTCGGCTACTCCACGGTCTTTGCTCAGGGACCAGTTTCCTGATAGGGGGCTTGCTTGTGAAATCTGAGAACTTTCACAGCCAGCTGACATCCACTGTGGAAGTGGAACCAAGACAACAACCTAGTCCACAGGTTGACTCAAGAACAGAAGGACCGCCTCTGAAAAGTAAAACCACCCTAATGATGATCTATGTGATACGGGCAGCTGACAGGCAGAGCCTTGTTTGTCGCCTCCAGAGAAACAGCAGCTCAAGCGCAGAAGAATCAACCGCCATGGCTTCCTCATCTCCCATTTTAAAGCTTCCCCACTTTGCACACCAGAACTTTGCGAGGGGAAGAAGCCATGATGACTTTAAACCATGTTGGCCAATTTCAGGCCAGAGGCTGCTTCCTTCCTCTTGCCTCTTTCTACAGAGCCCATTCCCCCCACGCCCATCATTCCCCTCCTTGCCTTCCATTTCCCACCACCCAAGTGGGGGGGAGCTGGAGTAGTTATTGCTGTTCCCTCATTCTTCCCACTTACCTTCCCAGTTTACTTGTCCAACAAAAAGGCCTTAAACCCCTCAAGCCTTTCAGGGAGAACATGGAGGGAGAACTAGGAGTGGATTCCAAGTCCCTGACAGGGGAATGTGAGCAGACCCTGGATGATGAGGGGGAAACCAGGGCAGTGGCCTTGGGGGGGTGTACACAAACCCCAGTAGCTTAAACTGACCTCTGGCTGTGCCAGTGAGCAGCAACAGAGCCCTGCACTGCATGGAGATGGAAAGGCCACCTCAGAAGCAGCCCAAGCAGCTTTGCTGTGCGTGGAATCAGAAGCGGAGAGGGGACCTGAGAACCGCTGCCAGGAGACTGGCCCGTTAAGTCAGGCATGGACCCCACAACACAGGCAGGCAGTAAAAGTGCCATCTCCCTGCCAGAACCTCCTGACCTGATGAGTAGCCAATCGGTAAGAATGAGCAAGAACTAAAAAAACAGAGCCCCCAAGATCAATAGATGGATTAAGGGGTGGGGGTGGGGTTTAAAAAAGTATTTTAGCATTATATTGTTTTTAATAGGGTTAGGTTTAATATTCTTTTAATTGTATATATCGTGTATTTTTATGCTGCCCTGTACACCGCCCTGAGTCCCAGGAGAAGGGCGGTATATAAATTTAATTAAATAAGTAAAATAAATAAATAGATGAATGCAAGGCTGCAGCCAAGACGCAGAGGCTGTGAGCAGAAGAAACTCAGGCGATCTAGGACCCCTGGAGACAAACGGGGGGAAAGGAAGCGGGGAAGGAGCAGGAAGGCCTTTCTCCTCTCTGGAGCTCTTTCTGCCCTCCTAGATATCCCCCCCCCATTATTATTTTGAGTTAAAATCCCCCAAAGTGTGTGGGAAAAGGGAGAGACACAGCAGCCAAAGAATGCAGGTGGAGACCCACCCGCTGCCCAGGGCATCCCTAAAGGATGACAGCAAAGCCAGAAAAGGAAGCCCACTGACCTAGCACAAGAGGCAGCCTCCCACGCCCGATACCATTGGGGCAGGGCAGCACTGGGGAACGCCACATTTGATCTCTGCACGCTTGCAGAAGCTGCTCTGGTCCCCTGGAATGAAGCAAGCGGATGCAACCCTGAATGCATGAATTGACAGGCCAGGATCAAGCCAAGGGGGGGGGGGAGGACTCCGGTCTGAGAAGGCTTTCGAAGGCTGACTTCTCTCAAGGATGAGGGCAGCCCTGGGAATTGTATCTCCTATTCCCACAGGAAGCCTATAAACAGCAAAGATGTACAAGGTGTCTGGGGAGAAAATCGGATTGGATTAGCGCAAAGAAAGTAGGAACTGGGAAGGTACTGTGACACTTAAGTGCATCTAAACCTGAAAAACAGCGGTCACTTGGCAGCCCAGAGCTGTATTGTGGGACGCGAGGAGGGCAAGGTTGGAGTTGTTCTGGGATGGCCCACCCGAAGCCCAGATGGGCAGACGAAGACACGTTAGGGGACACTGGCTAGACTGCTGGAGGACCATCACTGGTGCAGCTTTTACTTCTAACGCAGCGTTTTGGGGTCTGACTCCGGATGCCCCAATTACCACGGAGGCTGACAAAGACTGTCCAGCCAAAGTGCAACGGTGCACTTTGAGAAATTGCTGAGAGAGCAAATCTGCCTCAGCAGACATCAGATACGGAGGCTACTTGGGCAATTTCCCTGGACCTTCTGTCCTGCTAAATAAAATATTTTGGTTGCAGAAAGCTGCAGGAAAAGAAAATGAGAAGGCAGGCTCCCAAAAACAAAATCTAATACAAGGCCAACTCACACGTACCTCAGTGTATCATCAGCACAAGTCGTCAGTATTCTGTTTCCAGTCACAGGGGAGAAATAAGCCGAAGCAACACTCTTGCTGTGTCCGCTGAGAGCAACTACTGGCTGGCTTCTGCTCTTCAGGTGCCGAGCATCGTAAATACCGACGTTTCTGCAAGAGCAACGGAAACAAGACATGGGCCGGGACTGGACACCTTCTTCAAAGATCAGGAGCCCCGGAGCCCAGGGAATCCCTTCCCATGACTCCTGAGTGACTAAGGCGAAAGAGTGCCCATCTCCTCTCAGGGCAAGAGAAGCTCATATTCAGAGTTGTGGGGAATCCAAGCAAGGAAGCTTTTCAGGAAGAGTCTCTGGGTTCTGGGAGTGAAGAGGCAGGTTTCCAGAGGTCACAATGGCCAAGAGGGTCATTGAACCCATGTTTTAGGACTCCATGGGGGTGTCCTCCTCATCACTGCTTCTTCCTACTTTCTTGTGCATCAGCTGCTCAGCCTACGTGAGGCCTGTGCTCTTCCTGGTGTCTTGCATCACCAGTCCCAGTCTTGTTAAGCAACGTTGAGGTAAGTGATGGGAGCTCCCAGCTGGGCTGAGGGCTTTTGGATGAAGCCAGGGGCTGGGTGCTAAGAAGTGGCTGAAAGGTGCTGTAGCAAAGGACTAATGTTCGGGGTGGGGGGGGGGCGGACTTGGTGATGATGACGTATCCGAGACGTTGCTCAGTTCCACTCCTGATTCTGTTCCCATCGCCCTCCCCCACCTTGGGAACCTTCATCTGGAAAGGGAAACACGTTGCGCCAAAGTGGGTTTTCCTGGGAGACGGGGCTGAGTGGATTATTACAGGTAGTTTTTATTTTGTAACAGAGCAGAGGGGCAATGACCCGGTCTCTGCACCTCTTCTTCTAGCAGGCCTTGAGCTGGGAGGGAGGAAAGGATCTTGCGAGGAGGCTTTGGAGCCTCGGCACTATTAAACTCATCAGCAGATAAACTTATTGGTGCAGCAATCAAGCCCCAGGCAAGCGGCAAAACAAGTTCCAATAGATGAGGTGGCCTATTTAACAAGACAGGTGCCCTGCTGCAAAGCACAGCCCAGGTAAAGTAAAGATAAAGGTTCCCTCGCACATATGTGCTAGTCGTTTCTGACTCTAGGGGGCGGTGCTCATCTCCGTTTCAAA
>JANHFQ010003316.1:74910-90089 GCA_032468035.1 Aparallactus werneri
TCACTGATCATGTGGTAGGTCCCAAGGAAGCATAGTAACAGGGGAGGAATAATTAAGCAGGAGTCTCTGTGTCTGGAAAAACAGGTGCAAGAGCAAACTTCTCAAATTCTGCCCAGTGATAGAACTTTCCAGGTTTAAGCTTCCCTTAGTGACAATGCAAAACATAGTTACAAAATAACAATTACAATAATATTCAACAAATAGTTCCAATTTTTAATCTAATTTATCAACAGATATACTTGTGTTATTTTTCAGGAGGAAAAACATTCACTAAGACATGAGAAGCCTATCTTGTCAATTTCTACTTTGGTGAGTACAGAACTAAGCTTGGATTGGAAATTTTCAATTAAACATTCGATTTCTAAAGTCAAGTTGTTAGGCAAAATGGATGAAAAGCTGATAAGTGAAGCACATTTTCTAATAGTAACAAAGAACAAGTTGAAATGGTATCCTTAAGGAGTATAGTTTAAGAAAGCCTGTGTGTTTTTGTAGGGAGATTATTTGGTTTAGTTTGGGGATTTTTTTGGACCAAACTAAACATTTCTCCATCCTCTCTCCCTCTTCACCACTGCAGTATGTGCAGAGTTTATGAGGTCAATGTTTGTAAAAGGAAGCTTAAGCAGTCATGTCAAAAGGGTAATTGGCAGAAAGAGATCCCTGCCTCTAAGCAAGAGGAATTAAGCTTTCCTTTCGCACCTTGGGACCATCCAGAGCTCATTTTTGCTAGACCTACATGCCCTAATTATGAAGATCACACCCCGGGTCATGTTATGTAGTGAGTCAAGAGTTATTTCAAGTGAGAATAAGGTCATAGGTCTTTATGTGGTACTGATTGATCTTTAGAGTTTCATGTTGGGGACCAGAGAAAGCCTGGTTTCTCTACATTACAATTTCATTACATGCATTACAATTTCTAGGACTACTTAATTTATATTAGGCTTTGGCACCTTTTAGCAGAAAACCTCCAAATTTTTGTATCAGATACCAACAGTTCCTTTCAGAAAGAATACAGGGGAAAACTTTAAAAAGAATGCAATTATTTGCTACTCAAACAATGATTCTTCCCCTCCCAAAATAAGACTTTAATCTATTGTGAGAAGAAAAATACAATAATTGTTTTTCTTTGGACTTCAGTCTTTTAGCTTTTATTCAGCCACAATTTTTAAAGATAATATCCACTGGCATAGCCAGGCATGACTAGATTCAATTCTCACTCATGGTTAACTTTAGTGTCACTGCAGCAAAATAAAACATGAGTCTAGTAATTCTTGCGATCTGAAGCAAATAGGTAGTGTACAAGAAATATATATATACGTAATTTACAGTGGGTCAGTTCACTAGTCAAATATTTCATGGTTAAATATAGTATGTGCAATTTCCCATAAGACATTAGAGAATTATGCTTTATACTTTATACAAAACAAATTTCTATTAGAAGGGATGCCAGAGAACTGTGATCAAGTTGAAAATGTTATTTACCTAAAAGACTGGCATTCCAACTTTAACATTCCATATTGTGCTGAAAAAGAAAAGAGAAAGTAGAAACCTTGAACCTGCGCATCAAAAGATGGCTGTCAACATATTGATCAAGCAGCAATAAGGTGGATTGAGCATTTTGATGTAAGCCCGGCCTCTTTTCCTCGTCCCTTTCCACGTCTTTACATATATGGAAAGGAAAAGGGGAAGGGGAAGGGGAAGGGGAAGGAGGGGGAGAGGGAGAGGGAGAAAGAGGAGGAGTGGAGGTGGGAGGGAGAGGGGGAAGAAGAAGGAGATGATGATTAGGATTAATAGGTCTGACAGTAAGAGATATGGAGAACTCTAATACTTACCTGCCATCTAATGGTCATCCAGAGTTTTACAGCCTAGCCTAGTAATAATAAATAGACAAAAGCACCATAAACATACATGTGGAATTGCTGATAACTGGAGTAGAAGATATTTCAATTCCATGGTTCTGAGTATCATAGCTACTATACCTTTGAAACACTGGGATTCTCAAATTACTTTATGCCTCCTTCAGGAAAAAGGATGCTGTAATATGGAAAGATGTTTTACTGGCTATTTGAGCCAAAGTGGTGACAGAAGTGTTAATAACTATTTGGATACACTTGCCTCAATTTCATTTTCAATGGCATAACAAATTAACTGCAAAATAATTTTACAAATTCCACAAAGAAAAAGCAAACAATACAACCAAAAATGCCAATTGTTTTGATTTTATAAAAATGATCAATGTTTTCCAGGAAAAATTCACTGATGCATGTTGTACGTGCCCCATTTTTCTTATTGGTTTCTGAGAACAAACCTGTCCATAATTTCTTTTGCCAACATGAACTAGCCCTGACTTATTGATACTGTATTTTGTATCCCTACTTCACTTGCACTACTGAGTGACATAATTATCTGATTTTAAAATTATCTTAATTTTATCATTTGAAAGTGAAATACACAAACAACGGGTTAGTGAAGTTGCCAAAAGAGACATCAGGCCCTTAGATAAAGTGGATCCAACAATGGTTATACTGTATGTATTAAACTGCAGATTGGATAATTACAGTTCTATCAACACAAATCCTGTTTATCGAATCCAAATTTGTTGCAGTTAAAAAGACAGTTTAAATACTAGCATACCAGAGTTAGGAAGTAAAGAAGAGCTTGAAACTGTGGAATAGCCATCTATGCAATAAAACAAATGGTCAAATAAGTATAATATAAATATCTAGCAGATGTTGTCACTATAGTTAATTGAATGAAAACAGAGTCAGGGAGCATTTAAATTTAATAAATTATTATTAAACAATTTGCTTTTTAAAATGAAACTTTCTTCAACATTATGATGTTAGTAAATAAAAATTACTTCTGTTCCTTCTACCCTATCATGTAATTTTTATAATTGAGTGCCAGGTACCTACTGTCAAAGAATTGTTCAAATCTGCAATTGTAACTGATATGACTATAACCCCAAAACAAACAAAAAAGGTTAGAGAGTAGCAAAACTGCTAAAAATAGCTACAATTAGATGCATTTCATTTGAATATATATACTGACATACCGTATACACTCGAGTATAAGCTGACTTGAGTATAAGCCAAGGTAGGTAATTTTACCTACAAAAACTGGAAAAACTTATTGACTTGAGTATAAGCCTAGGGTAGGTAATACTCAAGTCAGCTGATTTTCGGGCCTAAATTAATGCATGTTCGTCACCGTAGGCCCCAAAATCAGCTGATTTAGCTATCAGTTTGGGTATTTATATTTCCCTGTTGTAGCTATATGGATCCCTATTTAATAAAGCATTAAAAGGTTTCCTTTCTTTTTTTTTACTGCTAGATTGTGAACCTGGAAACAAAAAGAACCAGGCCAGCTGTCAATGTAACTTGCTGGTAAAGGCAAAAGTATTTTATTGGAATGATAGTTGTGGTAAAGAAAGTTACTCAGGGTTGCAGTAGTAGAATGAAGGGAAACAGGTTATATCAGCATGACTTTGACAGAGATATCTGAATCTCCATCACGTCCATGAAAATATCATGGCTATAGAAAGAGCAAGATTTTATGCTAGCCCTGTGGCTGGAATAGTTACGTATCTTCATTAATTACAAAGAGAGGAATTTGTTTTAAAAATGTCTCCACTTAATAATAAGAGGGCAGCAAAATTAAGAAAGCAGATGGAAAGGTTACACAGATATCAGACCTCTCCCCCTGGCCATAGATATCTAAATTATGACTGGGTAACCTAATGTAAAATAAAAAGAGACAGATATGCTTATTTTCTTTTTAGAACAAGGACATAAACAAAACTATTTTTTGCTAGTAAAATAATGAGGATAGGAGAACATAAAAGCAAGAGAAATCTAACCAAGTTACTAGCCTTAAGAAGTATATTAGCATATAACCATAAAAGTGAAATAAATGGAAAGAATGTGAACAAAATTTCAGCATGGCATTTCAACCGCTATTGTGAAAATGCCAATATTGATTTAAGAGTAGGGAAGAAGGGTGTCTGTTGTGTAGTACATCCGATTCTGCCCCAGAAACATGTCCATGAGACTTGGCACCGATCCCCTTATGCCCAGCAGAAACAAAAGAAAATAGGGCTGTACAGCTGAATGCTTCCTTCAGTTTTGCTTTGAGCAAGCATCCCATTGAAAATGTTTTATGAAGAGTAAGATGCCACTTCTGAAGATGGAAGGCAAGCTTCTCCGATATGTGTAGTGCTGGGAGAGTCTTCTGCACATGGGCAGCCATAATTCTTCCACCTACTGGATGTGTCAGACAAGGTAATCAGAACGACACAAAGCACTTCAATCAGCCAAAGAATATTTCCTCTGTGCCTCAGGGAGATAAATAGTATGGCTTCTGCAGCATAAAATGCCACATCAAGGCCAACTCCAGCTTACAAAAATGGAGTCCGAAACTCAGACCCCAAATCCTAGAAGGGATATATAACAAAATTCTGAATATATGTAAAAGGAAAGCGTGCAGCAGATTGTGTTCTAAGCTATCTTTCCTCTCTATCACATTATTTACTATTACAGGTTTTTATTTTATCATTTCTGTGAGCAAGACTATATTTACACAGAATGACCAGGTACTTTGCTGTACCTAGAGGCACCCTGGAAATTAATGGAGAAGGAAAAATAGCATTTTGTGAAGAGTGGACTGAATTTTTCCCCTTTCTTTTATCTCAGCTATTCTACATTGACATATAAATATAAAAATAGCAATATGAAACAGGTTGCTTTCATTATCATTTTGCAGTAAATGCTAATACTTGGGAAGATAATAGCATGCAGTAGACTGTCTCTGGGGGGGGGGGATCTACCTGGTTTCTTCAGATCTTATAATCTGAAAAATTCAGACACCTAAAGATTTAAACTATCAAATCTTCTCCAGGCATAAAATCCATACTGAACACCATGAACATTTTTCTCTCACCCATGCTGTGCACTCACACGTTGTGAGGATCTTACAATTTCCTTGGGAACACAAACCATGATACAAATGAAGCATGTTCACTTTGTAGACAGATTCTTATTGTTGCAGCCAAATGAATTATTTTTAAAGTAATAAATAAAAGCTTAACTGCAACAGAAGGACATTAAAAGAATAAAAAAATAAGCGTCTATACTATCTATTTACATATTTTCAAAAGAACAGGTATCAGCCCGGCTGAAGCATCCATTTTTTTTATTTCCCATGCCAGCTTTCCATTCAAAATATAACTTCATCAGGAAGGATCACTTTCACTTAACATAAAAGAAAATTATGTTTGCAAATTAATGTTAATCCTTGCATAATCCAATCCACAAATATTTCACCATCTTGTACTGACAGATCAAATTATATTATTAATGGTAAAATGTTAAAATTATTATATTCTGCTTTTTTTTAGTCATATAAAAATGGTGGGGACTTAGTTATCAGGCTTAGTCATTTTCATGTACACCATTCTCTGCTAACAGCAAAGACATTACTAATTTTTTGGGCATAATATGCTACCAAGACTCATTTTTAACCCTAGCATCTTCGTGCTATTCTACATAAAATAGGATGTGGGAATTTTGCTTTGTAAGACTAGAAAGGTGTGCAAACACATACCAAATTATGTTTGTTTTATCTCATGCTTTTAATTTCGTTGGGTTCATTACACATTTTCTGCATTTTTCCTAATCATGCTTCTAGAGAAATAGAATAGTGTGATGAAAATGTATATGCAATCCATTTAAAATTTTCTACGATTACCACAACCGGGTAATTGGTACTGAGAACATTTTGCTGCCATTTAGTGAAACTTAGGGGTTTTGCAGTTCAGTTTTGATTGATTCATTGATTGATTCATTGATTGATTCATTGATTCATTCATTTATCCATTCATCCGTTCATTATATGCCATCAAATTGGTGTTGGCTCTTAGCAACCACATAGTTGCATTTATTTTATGATTAGATATGATACAATAGCCCTAGTATATTCTTTCCTCTGGCAAATTTTGGATTACAGTACCCTAAGGTGCTTTACTCCTTCAGAAAAAAAGAACAGAATGCCTGAATTCAGTTTGGGAAAGAATGCATGTCTTTTGCAAAATATTATTCAGATGACTTATCAGAAAAGAAAAAAAAACTGTCACCCCATCTGAACTGTTCCTCCAAATCAAGTGTCATCTCAAATAGTTAAAAGAACCATCTTTAGACAGTTATTTAAAGAGTAAAGGGAGAAAAAGAATAATGTAATCTAAATGGGTGTGCTGTGGACGACCAACTATCTTTGTCAACTGCAGGGGAAATCAGGAGATTCAGGCAGTTCAAATGAGTATAAAGATTTATTGGTAGCTTAAGTTCTCTACAAAAATCTGAGCTACTGGTGGTCAAGGAAAATGAGCAGGAATGAGAAGGCAATCAAGGGTGGGATTTAGATCTCTTGAGGGCACACAGGGTCTCATGACTCATAACCCATTTAATCCCTACCTTGGGCTCAGTCTGGTCATCTCCTACCATCTTAACATTACTCTATAGACGGAATATAATAAATCAGCAAGCTTGTATCTTATTCTTACAAACTGCTTTCTTCTCATGGATCTGTGAGTATCATCTTAGTCTTAATATGTTAGCAGTCTTAATTCAAGACTGGACTGTCCATTGTGTTATTAAACTTTAAGATCAATTTACACTGTCATATTTTGCATGTGGCAAAATATGAAGTTATACCTACAGACCTGATCTTGTGAATGGTGCAGCACACAGTACTGTATATCCCTGTTATAACTCAAGAAGCTGTAAAACATATTTGAGAATATTGATTGGGTCAGAATATGCTGAGTCACCAGCTGACTATCTTCTTAGCAAATCACCTGAAAGATGAGTGACTGGATGTTGTTCTTGTTTTGTTTTCTTTTTCGTTTTAACTTTAATATGTTGAAGAAAAGAAAAGCCTCATTCTAAGAAGTGAATATTGTATGGATATCAAAACATTACTTATGAAATTTTGAAAAGGAAGGAAGGAAGGAAGGCTAATTGCTTTTTCTATTGCTTTATTTATATTCCACTAGCACTCAGGCCAGCCAGTTGAATGATAAATGTTCCAGTTTCCCATCATAATTAGCTAAATATTCTTTTCTTTAAACAACCTCTCATTTTATTATTGAGATAGTATAATAGATCCATTAATATGGTCTACCAAGGGCCAAGGCTCTTTTATTTATGAATGCAAGTACAAATGGTAACTATTTTTATACGCATTTTCTTCGTGACTGTGGACTGTGTAATGGCTCAGCCCCCAATAGTTATCGCACAATGGAGGCTTTTTTTTTTTCTTGACCTACCACACGGCACATGATTTAATCCATTGTTTTGGATGTTGTTGATGATTTATTGTATGAAAAATGTAAATGATCTGGATGGCAGATGTTTTATATTTTCTGACCATTCATTTTCGGTGGGAATGTAATTAAAATTTATGAAGTGTATCTGCTGAATTGCATTGGCAATTGATGATCTCCTCCAGTCCTGTCTGTCTGCAGATGATGAGCGATTGTGGACAGTGAGATGTGTTGACAAGGGCAGAAACAGACGTGATGTTACTGTCAGGAACAAGCCTACCTAAGGAAGGGACTTCAGGGTCTTTTTCCCCTCCCCCCTCCCCCTTACTTTTTCCCACAGGAAGAAGGTGGCAACCAGAGCTGTCTTTCTTTTTGCGAGACAGAGTGCAAAGACCGGCGGTTCTCCTGAAAGCTGTCATTCTTCACAAGAACAATCTGTGTCTCCCTCAGCAATAGGCATCTGGAAAGCAAGATATCATTTACAGCAGCTCATGTCAGAGATATTAATTAAATTTCTGATGGCCACCCAGAAAAGTTAATGAGCGTAGATTTCACAACATCCCAACTCATAGAAACACCACACTTAACCCTTTAGTGTCCATTTCATCCTAGTTTCAGGTGTGGGGGGAATTGAATGACAGATGGTATCAGGAACCAGATGAAACAATAATATCTGAAGGGATTTGGGGGCTACCTGAAGAGACTTTGCTCTGAGACACACACTGGGAAGGAGCCTGCAGAATAGCTTGTGACTTAAATATGAGTACAGTTAGGAACTGGCATCGGAAACAACATTCAAAGAGTAAAGATGAAGAATAGTTGCAAGATTGGAATTTTAGATCAGAGTTAGGCATTTGTTTTTAATAGGAGCTTGTAGTTTAAGCCTTTGAAGCTTCATGCAAAAGTATTAGTGTAATTAAAGCAAATCTCATCATCTGGTATGCAATTTTTGAACTTGGATTGGGTGTGTAAATAAAAAATGCTAATCTTAATAAGAACCTAAACATACGTGTATGGAATTAACATACATGGGGGCTTGTAATGTATGTGGGAAAAAATGTGTAATGTATTTGGAAGTAGAAGCAGATGTTCAAAGGAATTCATTGAATTGCAGGAAAGTTTGAATCATTTATTGCAAATCTATATCTGCTTTTTGTTCAAAATCAGAATCTTTACACATCTTAATATTGTTTGTATTAGTATTGTATCCACCCACCATAAAATTCTCCAGCTTCTGTTACCAGTTTGGTCTCTAAGACCATACCATTATTGGAGCAAGACAAATCATACAAAGCCAGTCATAAAACAGCATATGAATTAGCACAATCTCTATATATAGTACAGTATATTTGCACCAAGACAAATTCCTTGTGTGTCCAATCACACTTGGCCAATAAAGTATTCTATCTATCTATCTTCTATATAAAATAGCATTTAAAGCCTGGAAAGGAAGCAAACATGACTATCAGTTTCAAAACAAAGTCTGGCCACAACCATAGCAATATGAACACCAGGCCAGTCTTCCTGGTAGAAAATTCTTCAAAGGGAGCAAAATGCCTAAAACATCACTTTCCTGATTCATCAGTTACAGGTAAAGATGTCCTTGAACTTGATTCATGGTGACTACATCCATGCAGTTTTCTTGATAGTGCTACAGAAATGTTGTTATTGTGGCTGCTTTACTTCTCAGTCAAGATGACCAAAGCCAGAGCTTTTTTTAAATGGTGGGATACACTGACAGTTAACAGTTTTCTTAAGAATAGAAAAAAGTTGACAAAGCAAATATATTTATTAAATCATTTATTTCAAAGCTGTAAGAACTATATGAATATCCATAGTTATTTTAAATTGTAGACCCATTAAACTGGATTAGGATCTAAAAGGGGTGTTTCAACATAGGTGAGATAGGATTCTAATATAAATCCATTTCTGAAATCCTGCCAATACTGGTAGTTGAATTCCATCAGTACATGATACATGGGAAGCTGTGTGTAGGAGGGAAGGAGGATGATAGCTCATAAATAAATGATGAGGCTACATTCTTTAACTTATTATAAATTTATCATTATTAAAATATTTTGTTCTACAGGATTACTCCACTCAAAGAATTCTGACAGCAAGCAGTTTTAAATATAGAGTAGGATGGCATGATATAAATCCCCTAATATGAGGGAAATATGACCTTCAACATGTTGATGAATTGCAATTGTAATTCTCACTGTTTGCCTTGTGAACTAGGGTTGGTGGGAGTTGTAGTTTACAAGCATCTAGAAAGCCACATGTTTACGCTTTCAGGTTTCAGCAACCTCTCAAGAGGCTCAAGAGAGGTACCCATGCTATTGCCGTTTCCTACAGTGCCTCCCTCCTCCATGCTATCGAAGATGATAGAGAAGATTATGCACAGTTGTGTTCTCCAGCAATAGCTAAATAGCTGTTTGGAGACTTATTAGATATGCAATATTGCTAAAAAATAAGGTAAGTGAAAATTAGTGTTATGGAGCCTTTTTTCCAGTTCTTAAATGCAATTGCTAGGAAGATCATTTTTTTCTGAATAATTCAATTCAAAACATTTTTCTCAAAACCCCCCAAAAGGCAATAAATATTAAAATATCTATTATTCATGAAAAGTAATAATAAAAACAATACACACCAAGCACTATCCTAAAAGAAACTTGCATCCTTCTTAATGTCATCATGCATTTTTTCCACAGAAATAAGACCTATTGAGAACTGTAGTTTCTCTCACAGAAGATATAATGTCACTCCTAAAATAATGTATATTAAAAAGGCACATACAAGGATTATCTAATCTCAAAGAAACTTGTTTTTCCCAGAACTATTTTGTTCATACATAAATGCATGCAAATTTACTTGCTTAATTAAGTGATTAATCAACCAAGCTCACACAATTAAGTAGCTAAAATTTATTTAAAGGAGTGATAGCTCTGCAAATAAGGCTACTGTAAATGTTTTTTCTTGGTGTTTTTCAAGAGGTTGGGAATGGTAGTAGAATATGTGGAAAGCACCAAATCCTGATTGCCTGATTAAATGTACCCATTTACATTTTTATTCTGAAAAAAAAGGATATATTATTAATATTTTTCAATTGCCATTTACAAAAGCATATTGTGTAAATATTAATTATCTTTTAGTTTATAGAACAATTGAGTACCTTTATAGCCTCCAACTCAAGCCACTCAAATGCCTTTATTTATCTACAAAATGTATAGGGATGGCCATCTCATATACGTGATTCTAGTCAGTGAACAAACAAGAGTCCTTCGGGCAGCATAAAAGTCCTATTTGCTTATTTGCAGAGAACTGTTTAAAGTTCTCTTGCTGCTGCAAGTTCTTCATACGAATGCATGAATGATTCTTCTGCACCACTGTTAATTCATCCACCCAGTTTCTCATGCACTTTCACTGAATTTTTTTAAGATACAATGAGCAAGAATCCTACAGAATGGCATAACAATAAGCACTCAGTTTAAAACAGATTTTCATCAGCAACAAATGACAGGATGCTAATGTTAATGTGAGAACCAAACTCTAGAACAAACACAGATACCTATTTTGCCCTGATATCTATATCAACAGCATACATAAGATTAGAGATGCTTGAATGTTCTTCATTTATTTACATTTTTACTGCCATCCTCTACCAGCAGTGTCCCTCTGGATCCTTTGTAAAATAACCAAACAAACTTCACACAAAATGAACAAATGTAACAACTGAACCTAAGATTTCTGTTGCTAAGCAAGAAAGTTGTTAAATGAGTTTTGCCCCATGGTACGACCTTTCTCGCCACAGTTATTAAGTGAATCAATGTGGTTGTTGAGTTAGTAACACAGTTGTTAAGTGAATCTGGCTTTCTCATTGACTTTGCTTGTCAGAAGGTCACAAAACGGGATCACATGATTCCGGGACACTGCAAACGTCATAAATATGAATCAGTTGCCAAATGTCTAAATTTTCATCATGTTACCATGAGGATGCTGCAGTGTGAAAATCATAAGTCACTTTTTTCAGTTCCATTGTAACTTTGAACAGTCACTAAATAAATGTAAGTCGAGGACTACCTCTATCCACTGAATCTTCCCATTTGTGCATATCTGGGGTTTTTTTATTTCAAAGTTTCCTTAGCATTCTTGGACTTGACAATTGAGTAAAAGTGGTACTAATGAATAGAATTGGTTCTGAATTTCATATTGAAATTAGAACAACTGTGTTATGGGACAGACTAATCTTCCACCAAACTTTGTTTTAGGAAAAAAAATTGCATGCATACCAATAAGCACTTTTTAAAGTTTTCTTTAAGAAAAAGTCTCCATTGGGCTTTCATTATTCCATCTGCAGTGATCTATTTTTTTTTCTAAGCAAACACTGAGAACTTGATTTGGTTTTCTCTTTACTAAAAACATAAATCCCAGTCCTGATTAGGTCGGAGTTATATATTAGTAAACAATCATGGGAGGTGAGTGACATGTATCATTCTTGCTTAAATCTCAGTGACTGAATAAACAAAACAAAATGAACTGGACTCTTTGTTATAAACATATGAAAAAAATGTATTTTTCACTTCTAGCTTCAGTCTGAATTGGGAGTATGACTATATCCCTTAAACAGATGTCTCTTGTCCTTCATAGTAGTATTTAACCTCTGGGGGGGGGGAAGAGAATACCACAGGGGAACTAGCACCATTCTTTAATTACCAGTTTTGTTAGATTAAGTAAATTTAAGAGTATTTCAGTTAACTCTGGAAAAGAACAACTGCTTAGTCTAAAATTAGTAGTTTGAGAATATCAGCCATAGAACCTTGAAATGGACAATCAAAGAAACCCAGGCTACCTAATAAGCTGCTTTTTAATAGATTTTATCCCTCAAGTGAGTAGAAGTAGAGAGAAGAGCTGAGGAGTCCCAAATTCAATAATTAATTTCTAGCACTATGGTTTTTCTCTTTTGACTTTTCATTAAAGCTTAGCCAGGATCGTGGGGCTGTCATTCGAGGAACTTTTCCGTAAAGAAAAAAGGAATTTGCTCCCCACGTGGATTTCCCCCCAAGTTTCTCAGGGTCTAACCACAATATATACTTGGCATCCATGACAGGGTTGTCAAAAATAATAGCTAAGAAATTCACTGTCTGTCATTCTGAAATAATTATGTATGGGGCTTTACTTGCACCCTAGATGGATTATACGTTTCATTGAGAATATATGTATGCAACCTTTTTTTAAAAGGGGTAATTCATTGAGAGCATCACTAAGATTAGCAGCCAAATAAAGATGACATGGAAAGAAAAGCATCTGTTGATTGCATGTTAGCCATGTATAGGTTAGGGGACTTGTCATTCAAATGCTCTTTAATTACAAGATGCATTCATGTTTCATTAGACCTTTTATCAGGAATTAATCACTCACTTTATATATAAAATTCAGTGTTGCAAATAAACTGTGGAAACTGTCCATCAGAGATGAACTGGATATCAGTGTTTGTTCTAAAAGCAGCATAGGAAGGATATCTGCATATAGTTCCTTTACATAATTTGAACTGAGTACTTTTATGAATGTTTTATCTACCAACACTGAGCAACAGTAATGTAGAAGCATCACAGCACACTGTGTAATCACTCATGTTCTTCAGGTGCACATTTGGAATAGAAATGCAAAACAGGATGTTCATGTTCAGTAAATATTATCATTTTTACTCACCCATTAATTAAGGTGCTTAATTGCTGCTGTCAAAAGGCTCTCAAGTTTTTTTGAATAAGTCACTATACTGTTTTGATAGTTGCTGGAGAGGGAAAAGATGGTATCTCCAGCTCTGCCTTGTATTTTGGAACAGGTAAGAATAGGCAATTGGAGGCCATAAAGAGTGACACAAGATATGTGTCTGTTGCTTGTACATTCTTGTAGGAACATAAATTTGCTGATATACTTTTTTTAAAAAGCAAAGGTGTAGAATGTTCTATGACAGAAAGTTCTCAAAACAGCTTGCAACATTAAATAAAGAATCCGTAATAAATAAAGAATAAAGAATTGTAAGTATGTCTGTAAAAGCAGAAAATGATACACCATAACCTTCAAAAATATGGACGCAGTGGCTTTGGCTTTGAAACGGAGATGAGCACCGCCCCCTAGAGTCGGAAACGACTAGCACGTATGTGCAAGGGAAACCTTTACCTTTACCTTTTAACCTTCAAAAATAAAATAAAGACAATAAGGCAAAGATAGAATAAATAGGCTAAAATAAATTTAGAATGCTTATGAACAATATTTAAAGTTCTTATTTGATACAGAAAATGATACAGAAAAACTAAAGGAGGTTTTATCTTACTTTCAAACATACTGCAAGTTGGGTACCAGGCAATCCTTTCTCCAGGGGATGGATTTTACAGCTGTTCTGCCTTTGTAGAAAAGTATTTCCATTAGTAACCATCTGTTACACCTTACCTGGAGGTGAGGATAATGGATAAGGATCTCTAGATGAGATTTCAAGGTCTAGATAGCTACATATGGCGAAAGGCATATACAGTACATATATAAAACAAATATTACAGATTGAGTTGGATTCTTCTAAAAATTAAGACTCAGATAAATGCAATATATTATTTTAGGTTCTGTCTTGTATAATTCATTGGGGCTCTGAGGTTACTGTTGTGATATTGTTCTTCTTATACATGCACAATTCTTTTAATACCAATAGTAGGGACAAGCTTTAGTTCACAAGACCGAAGATTTATCTATTTATTTATTTACCACTTTTATTAGTTTGAAGACAGCTAACATCCCTAAAAACTCCTCCTTCTATTTTCCCACCAACAACCTTTTGACATGAGTTGGGCTAAGAAAGAATGACTGTCCCAAAGTCACCCAGCCAACTATCATGCCTAAGGTGGAACTATTACTCACAGTCTCCTGGTTTCTAACCTGGTGCCTTAACCATTAGACCTAAATGACAAGATCACCCAAGATGTACAAACCATGTCTAGCTTGTTCAGTGCTTCAAACAATTTACAACAAATTGATTGTGAAGATCATAAATTGTTTGGGTAAAGGGTTGCCTCTTTATCCCTATCATTTGTTTAATAGCTGGTCCATTGTGTGGACACACACAGTTCATGTATTCCTATCCTAATTTGCTATATTTTATGCATAGTTTTCTTTATATGATACAACAAAGGGAGTTTAGAGAGAAAGCATATGCAAGGAGAGGAAAAAAGCAGGTGAAGGTTAGGAAGTCATCATGAAATTGTCATTTCAACATCTCTCAGGTGCTTCTTTACATGCAGATTAAGGGTCCCATCAATTCTTGGGATATGGAATAAGTACATGAATGTGTACCTCCCAAAGGAAAAAAAATCAGTTTATGAATCTCTCACTTGTGGTCTGCATATTATCATTTTCTTCATTATTCATTTTTATGAAAATATTTCCCCTCCTTTAATCTAGCCTTCACACAAGGCCCTGGAAATGGAGATGGCCGCATACCTTGTCAGTCAATACAATTACAATTTTCCTCTTCAGAAGCATTATCTTAAACTCTTTTAGTAATACTGTAAGGGCGGCCTGTAAGCCGCCCTGAGTCCCAGGAGAAGGGCGGGGTATAAATATAATAAATAAATAAATAAATAAATAATACATGTTTTCTATTTCAGTGTAAAAATGAATATCCAACACAGCATAGTGTGCATGTAACTTGAAGAATTATGTGTGTGGTTAAATTATCAGTTGTACTAAAAGCCCTGAGATGCTACTCACTTTCTAATTATTGTAAATAAATAAAATTAATCAATTATAAAAACCACTAAGCATCCAAAAGATTACAACATAACTCATACACACTGTAATTTTGAGTGTGAATTCT
>JANHFQ010003317.1:246871-257019 GCA_032468035.1 Aparallactus werneri
AATAATAATAATAATAATAATAATAATAATAATAATAATACTTAGACTTACATACTGCTTCATAGTGCTTTCCAGCATTCTCTTACAGAGTCAGTATATTACCCCCAACAATCTGGGTCCTCATTTTACCCACCTCGGAAGGATGGAAGGCTGAATTAACCTTGAGCCTGGTGGGATTCGCTCTCCCAAACTGCTGAACAAGTTAGCAGAGGTAGTCCGCAGTACTGCATTTAACCACTGCGCCACCTCACCTATCATCTCTTTGCCATCGTAGTCAGAAAGAATTCTTCTTTTACTTTTAACTGATGTTTGTGCAGGGCCTTGGAAAGACAGAATGATCAATATTGCAAGTGAAATAAATGAATTTATAAATGAATAAAAAGTATTGCTATGTTCTACCTCTCTATGTTTTCCCAATTTTATAAATCCTTTCATTATACTGCCCTTTTAAGCTTTCCCTGTTAACCTTTGCCTCACCTTATATAAATATCAAATAGTACTACAGGGAAAAGTTACATGATTGGAATGGTTTAAGCAGCTCAATAAAATATATCATATTTAAACTCAGAATTTTTCCTGCCTTCAGTTACTTATTTCAACAATGAAAGTCTGTTGCTATGGGCTTAAAAATCAAGAGCAATGCTCCTTTGAGGGAAAAATGGTAAACTACGTAAATACTTTACCAGGGCATCATTATATATGACATAGAAGATTTATGAATAGTATCCATTTTTTCCTATTCAGATCTTTCCCATTGCTCTAATTAAAATACTCATACATATACACTGTAAATTCAGCTTTCTTTCTTTTTAAACTTTATTAATATGGAAAATAATAGTGGATCTTCTACATATAGTTTGGTGTTAAAGATATAAAATTATTGAAAGTTAAAGAAACTATGCCAGGTTTCTTCTCAATGCATTTTTGATAACTTTCTTCTAAATAAGAGCTGAAATGCCGAGGGCTGTGGAGAACGTGAACTATGTAAATCTTAACAGCAAAATAGAAATAGAAATATTTTGTAATGCAAACAATTGCATTACAATGCAATTCTAATTACTAGAATTAGAATTACTAGAAGACTTCCAAGGTCCCTTCCAACCCTGTTATACTGTTATTATTACTGTTAGATCACTACTTCAACCATATGGATATTTAACTGTAAAAAATGCTTCAAGAATGAAGGTGATGAATTTCTTTACTGTGACAGCTGACAAAACATGGACTCATCATTATGACCCAGAAATGAAGCGTCCATCCATGGAATATCATCATAAATTCAGTAAATGCGGAGTTCAATAAGAAAACTCATGGTTACAGTATTTTGTGATCCAGTTGGCATTAGTTACATGGATTTCCTTGAACCTGGCACCACTATCAATTCAAAATGAATTGACTGCCACACTCAAACTTTTGAAACCCTTATTAAGCACAGTTTGAAGGACTGAGGGAATTTTTCCTACAGCATGACAATGCTAGGCCGCAAGACCACGCAAAGAGACAGCTGCAAAATTAGACCTCACCATGTTATCCCATCCTCCATCTACTCAGGCTTGGTGCCATGCAATGTTCACCTTGTCCCAAAATTGAAGAAATACCTTGTGAGCATCTCTTTGACTCAAATGAATTGGTGGAAAGTACTGTCAGGATCTGATTGAAGAGACAGAGATGGCATTGGACATGATAGCTTAAAAAAAAATCCATTGTTGGCCATAGTGGAATGCAAATATTGATGATTAAGTGGAGAAGTAAATATGAGTAACAATAAGTGCTCGTTTCAATGATCATTTTCCTCTTCCATTTCTTAAAATGTTCCTGTTTAAACTAAAGTTATGAAACTTTACTTTTTATTTGATTATTGTACTTATTGCTGGTATTTTTATGCTGCCTACTCAAGCGACTAAGTGTTTTACAATATGTAACTTAGAATACATCCACAAAACAATATGTTATTAGAAATGCAATCTTTAACACAGAGAAATATAATTAAAATCTTTATGGCTGAACTCCCTTGGAAAGAGAGCAGCCTTTACCACTTTTCAAAAACAGTGCAAGGTAAGGCCATACTGACATCAGAGACACGTTGTTTCACCAGGAAAGGGTTGTTATGAGAAGGTTTTTTTTTTCTGGATTTAATCCCTCATAGTGGAACACTGCATAAATCAACCCATTTTTTTATACAGGAGATACTTCATGGTGTTCTCCACTATTCGTGACCATGAAGTCATTGTTGATGAGTTCATATAAGTGCTTCCAAACATTCTTCTTTAACTCCATTTCCAGAGCAAAAGAGCTCATGAATCCTCACATCTATGTCTGTTACTAATTTATATTACATATAAAAATCGATGGCTAGTACCGCTTTTTGTATGTGCATTTGTGAGCTTGGTCATAAACATTAATGGAAGGAGTTTGACTTCCCCCACAAATGGTTAAGAAGTTGGTCTAGGAGCAAGAAAAGTGTTGTCTGCTCTCAGCCATGGGAGAATTCATGACTAGTCATTCATTTTCACCTGTTTTGATGCCCAAAATATAAATGCCCCCCAGGGGTCCATGTTCATGAGTGATTTACAAGAAAGAGCAAATGAAAGCTATCACAGGCTTTCTTAAAGGTAAAAGCTTACAGAAGTAAACACACAATGCTCCCTGAGAGAAACTACATGTATCAATGCTGTTTTCTTCCATAGCATGTCTGTGCCAAGGGACTGGTTTGTAAAGTTCTTGTAACCATGCAAAGAACAAAATGTGTGAGAAACTAGCTTATCAGTAAAATGTCCTTCCTGTGAACTCCTCAGTATCTTTGCACCAGGCATAACCTCACTGTGCATTCCCAGATAGAGTCTGTGGCATGCCGTGCTTGTTACTATTTTTAATATTAAAAGTTCATGCAGTGATTAAACACTGGTTCACTTACTTACTTCACAAAGGCCATGCTGGGGATGATAGGAAGATGAATGATGTTTCATACTATGATAAATTCTTAAAAGGAGGCAGGATCCATACAAACAAATAAATTCACAACTAATGCTTTACCATTTTAAAATATTATCCCAAGTTGTTCCCAGATTTTCCCAAATATTAGTTCCCAAGTTGTTCACCATATAATAAGCAAGAGAAAATGGCCATTTGTAAAACAAATCCTGTTTTGTTCCCTTACACATGGAGACTTCTGGCTTTATTTCACTGTTGGATGCCTTTTGATTTCTTTTTAATTATGTTGCACTCATGTATTTTTATTCATTTGTTCAGGTTCCCCACCAACTCATACACATCTCCTTAGATATTCTCCATTGCCTTGTAGTCTCTCTGGCTGCTTTTCCATTCTGGTTGGAAAAAGACATCTCCTTGTAAAGCTTTTCTTAAGGTGGAATTGAAGTGTGGGGAGCCAAAGAATCCACAGTCCTAGAGAAATGATGGTATAATGAAAGTAAAAAGGATGGTATAATGAAAGTAAAAAGAAATTTATTTATTCACACCAGTCTTTTGGACATCTCATAACTCAACAAATATTTATTTATTAATCACATTTATATGGCTGCCTATCTGATAGAAAGTGACTTGAACAACTTACAAATAAAACCATAGAAATATAAAATATCATCTAAATAATTATCTAATCTGTATCTATAAAAGAGAACACCCTGGAGCGAAATTAGTCTGTATGTCCGCTATAGAAAACCACATCCCTGCACCAATATTCCCCAAAATTGACAGAGAGGTACCTTTCCGTAGTAAGACAGTCACTGTGGGGGTTGTGAGGACATAGGGGGCCTCTTTGCACCCCAAAAATGGTGGAAAAAGGGACAGTTCACAGAAAAAAAGCTTGAATGCTGGGAATTGTAGGCAAGCCCCAAAGAAATGTGGCAAATGTAGGCTGCAGCAGGGGAATGCAGCATGACAACACAGCAGGCCCCAAACAGGCAAAGAATGCTGGGAATTGTAGGCAAAAGCAAAATAAGGCAAAGCCGGGTAATAAGCTTGTATGTTATAAAGGTAGAATTAAACCAGACAAGTCAGAGGAATATGTACAATAAGGGTGCCATATTACTAATTCATTCATCTCTTGGGGTCTCCAAATCCATTGGCACAATCAGTTCCCAAGATACTCTTGAAAGCCCAAGTGTGATGAGGCCAACTTCATTTCTGGGGGGGGGGGGAGAAAATTTTACAATGTGGGTACTATGTACCCACCAAATGAAGCCTCCTAGACTACAGAACCCACTACATGCCCCATTGGATCAAGTGGGATGGACAGATAAAAGAAGGACATTTCACTCCACTCATAATGTTTACTCTTTGAACCCTTGAGAGTTTGAAAGTAATTCATTTTTTTCATCCAATGGACTAATGAAAGTTAGTCACAACAGTAATGAGTTATTTGAGGAAAGGTGCTGCAGTGACCAGAAGAGATAAAATCAGAAATGAGATCATAAGAGAAAGAATTGCCATAAAACCAATCCTAAACTACATACAAAACAGCAGATAAAGTGATTTGTTCACCTGGAGAAGATGTGAGTGGGGGAGTGAAGTTATTTGTTGATTGTTTTTAATGTTTAACTATTTTAAATGTTTTATTATTTCTGGTGTTTTTGCTGTTGTTTGTTGTTGTGAGCCGCCTGGAGTCCACGAGGAGGTGGGCGGCATACAAGTTTTAATAATAAACAAACAAACAAACAAATAAATAAATAAATAAATGTCTTGGGTTTCCATACCGTACAAAGCATATACAAAAAGAGGAGAAGGAGAACATGTGGCAGACACAAGAAGATGATGGAGAGACAACATCGAAGACACACTACAACGACATCAATTAATAATGGTTGAGGCAGTCAGAAGAGCTAGAACCAAAACTTTGTATTTTCTATGATACCCAAAGCAGTAAAAGAGGAAGTAAAGAAATAGTAGAAAAAGAAGAAGACCCAATGGCAGGGGTATCAAACTGGCAGCCTGCAGGCCGAATGCATCATGCATAGGTCATACCCAGCTCCGCAAAGGGAAAATTATCGTGAAACGTCATGTGATGACAATGTGATGCTGCAGGTTTGATACCCGTGCAATGGAATATGAATCCAGGTTGGACTAAAGGTAGATTTTTGATACCACAGATTATAAATGTAAATTTGAATCAACAATTCCTTCTGCAGGGTTTTGGGTTATGTCAAATCATTTATTTATTTTCATAAAATAGGTAGGTTTCTATTCCTTTCTAGTTTTACAATTTGCATTAACCTCTCCCTCTCTTTCTGTTTTGCTCTGAAATCAACACATTTCATAACACAATCTTTTCCGTCATATGTTTAATGTCCCATCCTTACTATTCTTCTGACACTGCAGTGTGATATATTTGTGACATGTCACAGTCTGCTTATTTTTAGACTTCTTGTTGATCTTTTTGGCAAAGCAGAAGTGTGAGACTTTCTTGAAAGCTTTTTACATGACACTTTGAATAGCACCTGATGAAAGAAAAGTCACCACTTTCTTTCCAATTTGGCTGAACATAAGATAAATCTGAAGACTGTGCTGGGTTTTTCTAGCGGTGGAAACAACAACCAAATTGCAGATAGCAAAAGAAGTCATTTATCCGTGAATGTAAATAAAACTATACCACAAATGCCTCATGTGAAAATTTAATTGATAATTGGCATTAATTAGTAATCAAGATCTGCCAAATATTGCCATATTTTATTACACTGGCTTGCCAGCTTAATTTTGAGAGAACTAACAACCTTGTCTCCTTCCTTCATACATTTTGTATGTTCTCAAATATGCAGGAAATATTCCCAAATCGTTTTACAAAAATCAGGATTTAATTATACAGTTAGATCAGGTGAATATGAACTAGATGGTTGCTGATTGGTTTGTGCCACCTTCATAGCTGACTGGAAAAATAAAACTTAAATTCATCATACAGAATATGCAGCTGTTTACATACGATAAAAAAGGTAAACAGCCCCTGTAATAAAATGATTCTGAAGTTTGCCACAGCCCTATGGGCTGTATTTGCAAAGCATTTCAAAGGATATTAACGTAAATCTGTTTTTCCTCTGCATTGTTCTCACCATCTGCTGATCCAGGAATGTGTTTGTTATAGTCCTAATCCTAGGCACAGGACACTGGAGTACACAGAAGCAACATTGGCCATGCCCAATCCAAGCAATGCTAGGGGTAGGTGAGACAATCAAGACCAACCCTCTGTGCTTCAGGGACCTGATTTTCTTACTTCTCTCTTCTCAGTGTTGAATTCTCCATAAATGCCCAACAGATCTGCGCTCAACTCTGCCTTTATAGAAGAAAAGAAGAAAAGAAAAAGGTTGTGAGGGCTGCTATCCCAGCCCCAACACACCCTTACATCCACCCACATATTTACAACAACACAACACATCCATATACATTTATTTTTCTAGAGTTCTTGGTCTCCATCTATCATGCCCTGTCACAAACTGGCAAACCAATGCTTTATGGGGTATATTAATTTCTTAAATAACTGTTGCATCGTTATTTGCAAAAAAATGCATACTTGTATTGAACGTCTGCTTCGTTATTGGATTGCATTTAATATTTATTTGCTTGTTTGCTAGGTTTATAACCCGCCTTTCTAGAATCAGCTAGAGTGGGAGCATTCTATGGCCTGGAGAAGGTTCTTTCTCACAAATCAGATAGACTTAGGTAGACTGATAAGGTGAAAACAATGAAACACACTGCAACTTCATCCTTTAGTATCTGCATCCTGTTGTCAGAGACAAGTGCCTGTGCTGTGTGGTTTGTGTCATGATAATTGCAAAGAACATGTTTTTTACTTGACCCCTCCTTCCCCACTGATACTTATGCAGGGTAAGATAAGCCCATGGATAAGCTCTAGAGTCTAGATAGTTTCATGCGGTAGAAAATCCAGATGAGCCTTTTTTTTCTATGTATGCCATGAGATCAACCTGGTATGTGTATCGTGGTTGAAAGAGAAGCAACCCAATAAATCTTGCATGCCAGGAAATCAGTAGTCCTGGTTTTCTCTTTTATGGATCAAAACATAGCTGGGAGGTAGGGATGCAGAGGATGAACACCCATATAAAAAAGATGGACTGTTTAATACGGGTGTCTTCTGTATCTGTAGGAGTGGAGGGAAAGACCTTTTCTCAGGTGGCTTGCAAATGGATTTGTCTGAATTTGTAATGGATTCAGAGATGAGCCTGTGTAGTGCAAGGTGCAGGACAATGTCCTCTTATGGTTACAAAATGTCTGGTAAAGATGATCATGGAAAGTGCTTCAGTTCACAAGGCATCATTCATGGTGGATGACTGATTCATCCACCATGGCTTTATATTTCTCCTATTAGCCATACCTATTTCAGTTCATCAAAAATCAGGTTTTGGCAAATATTTACGATAGTTGCAGCATCTCAAGTCATGCAGTTATCATTTGGGACCTTCCCAGGGGGTTTGCAACAAGCAAAGTCAATGGGGGACGCCAGGTTCACTTAACAATTGTGTGATTTGCTTAATCAACACAGTGAATTGCATCAAAAAAAGATTGTAAATCAGGTGTGACTCATTTAACAATTGCATCGCTTAGCAGTGGAAGTTCCAGTCCCAATTGTGATTTTAAATTGAAGACTACTTGTACTATAATCTTTGCAATCCCTTCCAGAAATGATGGCCTCCCTTTTGTTCACGAGTGCTACCCCTGGCTATAAACTGAGTTCACTCATTCACTAATAATCCTTTAAAAATGGAAGATGAGATAGGATAATCTGAATATTTAAGTTTTACTCAGGTGTGATACATTGCTGTAAGCGCTTTCTATAGTAAGCAAATTTTTACAAGAAATTTTCCTAGTGCAGTTCATTTTTGTGTTGTATGCAAATTTTCAAAAACTGCTCATTTTGGTATTCAGCTGTATTCTATTTTGCATAAAGTAGAGCACTGTTGATTTGGGAAGCACGAGTGTATAAGATCATATAGAATTGACAATGAGTTAATTGCTTAGCCATTGCTAGGTATTAAGAAATCAATGCATATTACAGTCCTAATTGCTAGCTAACTTGCATGGACAAAAGCTTACTTTCTCCACAGATGCATAATCCAAACATCAGTAGTATGTTAAGAAATGTACAGTATAGCTGTTTACTACTGCTGTTTTCATTGTATGGCGAAAATGTGTTGTAGGTGCATATGAAATATGAATGCCATTTTACAAAGCATCAGTTTGTTGCAGACTTCATGGGTGTTATTCTAATTCAGGGGTGTCAAACTCCTGGCCCACTGACTGGATGCATCACACACTGGCCACCCCCACCCCCAGTTTAGCAAAGGGGAAAGAAGTCACAAAATGTACCGTGACAAGGATGTGATGACCCAAATTTGATACCCCTGTTGTAATGAAAAAGGTTAGGATTGGCTTCCATACTTTATTAGCTAATAGACATGGTTCATCACACAGGCAGCTAGATGTTCAGACTGAAGTTGGCATTTTTACCCACCTATTGAATCTTTCCTAAGGATCTGGAATAAACAGGTGTTGATAGTTTATGATGTTAAAGCTACCATTGCAAGATGTACGCTTTTCTGACAAAGCTGCCTTTTGCAATTGATTGACAGTGAATTTGTCAATGCCGATGGTGTTCAAGTGGTGCTCCAGTTGTTTTGGGATGGCACCCAAGACACCTATTACTATTGGTACCACCTTTGCTTTCTTTTGCCATAGTCATTCTATTTCAATTTTCAGGACTCTGTAGTTTATTATCTTCTCCAGTTCCTTCTTTTTTATTCTTCTGCCTCGAGGTACTGCCATGTCCGCTATCAACACTTTTTTTCTTGAAAAGTCTGGAGTGTTATGCATCAGGTCCCTGTCTATTTCAAATCTAAAGTCCCAGAGCACTTTAGCTTCTCCATTTTCTCTTACTTTCTCTATTTTATGATCTCACATGTCCTTGCTTGAAGACAAATTTTATTCCTTGTAGATCTTCCATGAACCATTGTTGCTACTTTGCCATGCCATTGTTTGAACAGTTGGTCTGTGTGATCTTCTTGAAGCAGCTAACCAGGTGGCCCATTGTTTCTTCAGCTTCTTTGCAGAGGCAGCACTTGCTATCTGTTGCTGTCTTTGTGTCCATAGAAATTCTCAGTCCTGTTGCAGTCTTCTCAATTCTGGCTTTGTATGTGTTTGTTTTTCTTATTATTGAATTTATTTGCTAAGTGTCTCACAAAAATAAAATAATGAAGAAGCTGTAAGTGGCACAGTGTGTTAAGTGCTGTAGTTTATGTTTGCACTTCACTGCCAGCTGCCTGTAATTAAGGCAAGTTCGAATCTCACTAGGCTCAAGGTTGACTCAGCCTTCCATCCTTCTGAGGTAGGTAAAATGAGAACCCAAAATGCTGGGGGCATATATATGTATGCTGATTCTGTAAGCCACTCAGAGTCCTTCGGGAGTTGGGCGGCATAAAAATGTGATTTTTTTTAAAAAAAGGAGCTGAGCTCGGATTTTACCTTTAAACTGCTGTGAGATGAGGCATTCTGCAGAGGTAGCAGAACAGAGAGAAAAAAAAGTCAGGAAAACCCGACTTGCTCATCTGTGCCATTATTAAGCCACAATTTCCAGAATCAATTCTGCCATGTAGGAAGTAGGCTATTGAGTATTTTTTTTTTTTTTGCCTGGAGGGTGGAAATAAAAGAATGGGATCTGAGAAGGAAGGGCAGACAAAAAGCAGGAGGTGGAGGGAAGGGTGTAAGGCGATCCCTTTGTTTTTGGAATAAAATGAGCAATGGTATGTTTACTTTCCAAACAGCCACAGGACAATGCCCTTTCCCCTCGCTGATTTGTGGACACCAGCTGTTTGGGCAGGATTGAAGGAACCCAAGTGGCAGAGATTTGCATTTTAAATCGACTGAAAGCAAACACAACTAAAAGAAGAACCACTGTTCCCTACACTTTGTAAAGCCAGCTCGACCCTTCCTTTGGGCAGAGATTCTGGCCGCTGAATTTTACTCTTGGCATAGGAATGAAGTCCATACTACAGGAATAGGAATGAACTCCACAGAAGAGAGCATAGAGAACTGATATCCGGCAAGGGAAGGGAATTTATTTATTTATTTATATTTGGATTTGTACCCCGCCCCTCTCCGAAGACTCGGGGCGGCTTACAGGGTAGCATAAA
>JANHFQ010003318.1:13156-26606 GCA_032468035.1 Aparallactus werneri
GCAGAAGCTGGGACAAGTAACAGGAGCTCACTCCGTTACGCAGCACTCGGGATTCGAACCACCAAACTGCCGACCTTCCTGATCGACAAGCTCAGCGTCTTACCCACTGAGCCACTTAGCTTGGATTATTGAGTATCAATTTAAGAGCTATATTGAAGATTTAATGCATCTTCATTGCACAGGGACATTTTCCAGTCATAAACTGTTTTATACATTTTAACCTTGTTCTAGAACCTTGTCCATTTCTATTCCATCTGTAACCTTCCATATTCTACCTTTCTCCTCCACCAGTCACCATTATACCAATGCTACTGCCTCACGAATGTGAGGTCATCCCACATAGGAACAAGACCATCCAAGATCCATGAAGTAGAACAAGAACTGCTTTCACAAAAAGGGGGTAATCTTTTTTTATTATTATTATTATTCTTAGCAGTATTCACCTTGAAGGAATATGAGGGATGCATACATTTTTTTACAGACAATATATAAACATGTTGTACATAATTAACAATAACTTAGTTCACTAATCCAAAAATTAAGCCAATTTTCTTTTTTTAAAAACAGAAAATACTGCCAAATCTTTTATGCTGATATAAGTACAAAATAATTTAAATCCTGACTGTGGTACTTTTATGCTGCAGTGACTGACAATCTATTGCACTTTGTCAACCTTGGACTTGGTCCAGCAAGCAATTGTGATGTGCAGCCTCAGTCTTCCTAAAAGGAGGGCATAAGTAGGCCTCGCTTTTGACAGGGCAGCAGTGATACTGGGTGGATTTGTTTCCTAGCATTATCTCCCTCATTCTCTCACCCAGCCACTCCTACCCACTTCTGACCCTCACGGAATTTGAACTGGTTACTACAAAAGGTGGATAACTGTACCATATACGTTAAAAATCCCCTTTCCTCACATACACACACACACATGCACCCAAATCAAGGAAAAGGAGTAAATAATTTCCATCTTGGCTAACAGAAATTAATATTGATCCCCGGTGGATTTTCTTTCAGTTTTTGGTCTGGGAGGTTTCTTGTGGGGCTTATTTGTGGTGGTGGGGAGCATTCTGTCATTTCCATTTCTTCACAAAGTGCAACTACATTATGCCTACAGAAACCAAAACAGTGAAAAAAGGCATTTGCTCGGAATGCTTGGTCCTTTGTACCAAAAACTGAATTACAGACTTAGGAGGAAGCAAAAAACAATGTACACCTGGATTTTTGTTTTAAGCAGACTTTTGCAGTTAAAGATACAAGTTGGGCTTGACTTGAAAAAAAAAGTGAAAAAAAATACGTTTAAAAACTTGCCACAGAGTTAGCTTTATGCAATTTACATTATCAATCCCCTTTGTTAATTGGGTCATTTTTTTTCATCAGAAATATAGCTACATATGTACATCATATGTTATATTGGACCTTGTGATCATGAAAGTCATCAGATCATAACAATCAATAGAATACATTTCACACTGGCAAGTTTTATTCTTCAGCTGTTTACGTACAGTATGGTTTCAGAATGGGAGACAACTTTGTTTCTGGACACTTGTGATTTTCTTTAAAAACAAATCTATTTATCTACACATACAGTATATATATGCTATAGGAAACCATAAACCCCATTTTCTCCATGAGCAGATCACTTTCTTTGATGTTGCTACATCTGATCTATCAGAAGAGTTGAAAATATCTCTTTTTCCCCCTCCTGTCTTGCAGATCTTCATTTACTTATTTGCTTTTCCCCTCTAGTCAAGCAGAGCATTTGTCACAACATCTGTGCCTACAGGTGGTAAATTCCATCTCTGCTTGGCCAAAGTGTTAATAAGATAGTATGAGATGAACTCTATGTGTCTTGGGCCAATTTCTTAAGAAAACAGATTAAACTGAACCACAAGTGTTCCTTTCAGGCTGTTCATCTTAAAAGGGTTTTCCTTCTCCTGCCATGAACTGAAATTATATCTTAAATCTAAGGATACAGTCTTCTAAAGCAATGTTTCTCAACTTTGGCACTTTAAGATATATGGACTTCAACTCCCAAAATTCCCCAGCAAGTTGGCTTGGGAATTCTGGGAGTTGGTCTACAAACCAACTTCTGGGAGTTAGTCTACAAACCTTATGCTTTGTTTAAAGGTTAAGAAACATTGTCCTAAAGAAAGGGCTACATTTACCTAGCAGCATAGATGTTTTGTTTGTCAAAGGTTTCATCGTTTCAGTACTTGACACCTCCCATTAAACAATCTTACAGAAGAAAAAGGAAAAGTAGCAGAAGACAGCTGCTGCAGAATATAGCTGCTGCAATGGCCGCCATAGTTGGCGGGTCTGTGTAAGGCAGTTCACCACCTTGTCAATCTGTCTTTGCATAATACAGGTAATTGTCATAAACCTGAATGGGAGAAATGCCTCAGGAGAGAAATTGTGGGTCCTAATGTAAGATAGTATTGAAGATTTTCCACCCAGCAGACTGAGCCATGAAAGGAGCTGAACAGTTGAGGGTCCCACATTATTGTTAAGGCCCACCTCCTGATTAATTTAGCTCCTCTGCATTAAATAGGGAGGAGGGTAATCTCCTCTCAGCCTTTGGCAGCGAGATGTCTTGGGACACGTCCCTGCTCTCCAATGGAATGGTCATGTACTGATTGAGGAGACGGTAACCGTAGCCTAACTGGGGAGAGGAAACCAAGCTGGGGAAGCCTGGGCTAAAGCAATGAAATAAGTTATGAGAAGCTACCTGGTGTCTATGTTGACTTGCAATCGAGAGAGCAAAGAAGAGGCCCTTAGGACAGGCTAAATGGTTTGAGGGAAGGTATGCCCCTTATCAGCCCACTAGCTGTCCACACATACCTTCTTAAAAGAAGTATGGTGAGAAAGACATCCAGAGTCCCTTGATTTTACTCTCCAGCCACAGCAAGATTGTTCCCTTTGGAAAACCTTTCAGCCATTTGTCCAGTGTATCTGCTCCCTTGTAGAATGCCACACTTTTACATCAAGATATTCACACTGAGAAAGAGACTGCAGAAATTATGTCAGAATAATCCATGCCTGCGGCTATTTGTAATTAATGATAAAGCCAACCATTTCCCTGTCTCACACACATCCCCTTCCTAGTAGATTTCTTTTAAAACAATCTAACAGCAATGAAGAGAAACAAAAATGTGGCCATTAAGCAATAAAAATAATAATAATTAGAAAAACTGTTTTCTACTAGGCTGCATGTTTCTTTAAACAAAATAAAAACAAAAGATCCATAAATCCATGCAAGAGTTTTGAAGCTCTTTTTGGAGCACAAGAGCAAAATAAATAATTATTTTTTTTATGTGACTGGTTCCTTAAAAAGTAGATTTTTTTTAATAAAGTTGTCCATTTTTCCTCCCCACAAAACACAATCCATGGTAGAAATCCAGCAAGGGTGGCTACTGCTGAACTTCCTCTGCTTTAGGAGATGGTTAATCGATTTACAATATTCACAGTAATGAACAAAGAGAAAGGAAGCTGGCTTTAGTTTCTTTCACTACTTTGGCCACCCTTCCTTTCCACTGGGACAAGCAGGTATCGTATCAAACAGATGAGTTCCTCTTTCTCCTTTTACCTGAGGGAGCAAAGTGCATAACAGGCACCATTTAGCATTTCTGCAGAAGACCCATCATTGCAAAGTTTCCATTCAGCGCTAGGAGTTGAATTCTACTGGAACAAAATCCCCTTTTACTTTCTTTCCTTCCTTCCTTATAGTCTCTTTCCTGGGCAAAGTCTTTCCTTCCTGTCCTCTTAGGCCAAGCCCAGTTCTGGAAGTCTGTGAGAGTCATTAAACTCTATCCCATAGCTGTGACCATGCTGGATGGATGTGGATGCCCAAATGAGATGCTGGAAGATGGATGAATGGGAGTAGGAGTTGGGAGGATATGTCCAGAGTGGCTGAAGGGTGGCAAGTGGCCCATGGGTGCCATGTGACTAGCCAGGGCAGCAGCACTGAAAGGTGAGGACTTCTCCTGCATGCATTTAGACAGTTCCTCAAAACATTCAGAGCCTTTCTTGCTCTTCTTGGATTTGTTGGACATTTTCCTATTTCTGGTCTGAATCCCTTCCTTCTTCATGGTCAGTGGTCTGTTCACCTGCAAGAAATGAGAAAATCAGGCTCCTGCAAGCAAAGTGATATTTTTTGTGCAAAAAGAAAAATATTTGAGCAACCCCCTCAATCTTCTCTGAGCAGCAATCATTTTGTACTCTCCTCCCCCTAATCCATCATTATACACTTTGTTCTCCCAGAAACTTGTGTGTATAAATTAACTTTATTGGATTAAAAAAACATCAAACTCAAGTATGATCTGGTTGCTTTCACTCTTCCTTTCCTTACTCTGGCTCTTTAACAATAAATCAACTCTATAGCCTTAGATAATTTGTGTGTATGTGGATACACACACTTTCAAGTCAATCTTGACTCCTGGCAACTGTATAAACAGGGTTCATGCAGGGTTTTTTGGCAATATTTTTTGAATTGGTTTGCCACTTCTGCCTTCATAGGGCTGAAAGTGTGACTGACCCAAAACCTCATGTGGCTTTGATGCCTGAGGCTGGATTACAACACATCGTCTCTCTGTTTTTAATCCAGTATCTGTAACTACTATACCAAACTGTCTTTCATATTTGCATATGTATCTTTACCTTTATTTATCTGTATATACACAGAATACTCTGCACACATTTTCACATTGACTTCATACATGGAGTTTTAAAACTCCCTCACTTTGCCCTATATATGCTCAAATACATCCAATATTTTCTCCTTTAACCTAATCTGGATTTTAAAGATTCATTTAATTGTTTTATTTTGAAACACAAGCTTACATAAAAATCATTCATGATACAAAAGTGTGTTAAATATTCTCTGCATTTCTTGGATACAGTAGAGAAGAAATGAATATGCTTTAGCAATAACTGTGAGTTATAACTCTTTTTTGCCTGATTTATCTGGGCTCTAGAAGCCAAGCTAACACATTGTAATGTTATTGAACCCAGCATCACTATGCCAACAAAGAATGATTATGACTTCCCCCGGGAACATTAAAGAGGGTTGCTGTTTTTTTCAATATGTCCCTTTGCAATGAATGCAAAGGATACTGGACAGCAGGCAGTTAAGGCATCAATCTCAGCTAAGCAAGCAAAAGAAGACACAAGGCAAAAAAATACTCACATTGTGCAATTTGTAATACAGTCCACAGGCATTACAAACTGGATCTCCATTGGCATTACGTCGCCATAAAGTGGTGGTGGTAGTTTGGCAGTTAGCACAACAGGTTCCTGCTCTCCTAGCAGCTGACTAATTAAAGATGAAAATAGATGGAAATATGTTGGAGAAAATGTTATTTCGGTTTTGCCTGTTGCATTAGTTTTAAATTAAACATTAAATATTCCCCCACCCTCTCTTAAAGTTCTCAGTCTTTTTTATTTTGCTTTGGGGTTTTGTCATTCAAACATACATGGACTGTTTGATGGGTAATGTGAATTCCACACCCAATTCAAAATCATAAATGCTTATTAATGTCCCTGTTTTCTTGCTAGTGTTGGATAGCTTTATGCATTTACAGAAACTCTGTCTCCACACCACCCCCAAGAAATTGTCCTCTCATCCTTTGCACATGGGCAGGGGAAGTCAACTAGCCAATGAATAGTAAATTACAGCTATGCATGAAGAACTCCAGGGTTCTGTCAGAAATCAGAGAAAGTTGGTGTTCTTTAAGTGAGAACACGTCTAAAAAATCAAGAGACAGAGCCTGTTAGCCACCTACATACTATTTATGTGTTAGGCCTGTAGAGGGTTATTCTTCTCATTGGCTTTCTCCACCTCTAATGCCCACCAGATATATTGGGTCTACAATTCTCAGAATTCTAATTCAACTTCTTAAAACTATTATATCACACATGAAGAGTGGCAAGTTGGAAAAGAATGAATATGCCAAGTAGCTGAACTCTACAGATAACTACTCACACACTACTCTTCCCTTGTCTTATTCCACTTCATCATTTTAACTCATTTTCTCCCAGCCAGCCTCAGAACTGGGGTAGGCGAAAACTGCTTAAAGCAGCAGAACACAAAGCTAAGCACGGATGAATCTAAAGTAGTTACTTTAACTAGGAAATTTGTACATTAAAAATGTCAAAACAGAATCTTGCTTTATATGGGGGAGAGCCTCAAGAAAACCTACAGGATCACTGTGAAGAATATTCAAGCTAACTGGCGGATAAAGTCTCACATACACTCAGAGTTGGACTGAGGAGCCTGGTCTTTGAGTTTATCCGGCATGACTTAAGGCGGTGGCTCACTGTGGTAAGATCCTGGGCTTGCATACCACTGAGGTCGGCAGCTCAGCAGTTTGATTCCCAAGAGCGAATATACCGTCTCCTGCTTGGGCAGGGGGTTGGACTCGATGACTTACAAGGTCCCTTCCAACTCTGTTAATCTATTATCGAATTTGAATATCTGCCTCCTGAAGTAATAGACAGTCCTCAGAACCGGAAGCAAAGTCACTTGTGTTTGAGATCCAGGTCCCCCCTGAGCTGTTCAATCTGCCTAGGAGGTGACCTGAAGTTAGATCCATGTGACGGTGACAGAGGGTATGGTGACAGAGGGTGGCCTCGGAGGAGGTGGTGATATATTTCCATGAAAACTGGGCCTAAGAATCCTAACTGTGAGGTCTGGGAGTGGGGGCACAGCACTGTAGTGGTTTTCCTCTTTTTCTATAGTCAACGTTCATGGGTAGTGGTCAATCTTATGGTTCCTTATTTGTGGACTGCCTCAGGGCTTGGTATTCTTGGCCCTTCTGTTGAACATCTACAAGACAGCTTGGTGTGATCATGAGGTTCCTCTCTCTAGTCAGGAGTCCTTAAATTCATTACTGGATACAGAATCTTAATTATGTTAATATATTGCATTGTCTCATTGCTTCTAACTGCCCTCTGCATTTATTTGTTTGCTATTCTTATGGCATATTCAAATGCCAAGACATTACAGATATCATACTTTTAAGTAGCAAGTGTTTTTTCACCATCATTCATAAAAAACAAGGTAACTTAGGCTCTATGTGAATGCCCCATTTCTGATTACTAAGTACCAAAATGCTTTAATTCCTTCAAAGACAAATTTATTTAATTTTAATAACTTGCAATTTAAGGATTTGGAATATTTAGGCTACTTGTTCCGCTACTTAACACTCTGCCTCAGCAACCTGATTGTAATAATAGGGATCTATAATGCTACATGAAAAAGCATTTGGTTTATTTTTTTCCACATAACTACCATATTTGTAAAGATGATGCGGGTACAGCTGTATTATAGCTTTCCCTTTAACATATAACTGATAACTTTCTCTTCCTATCTTAAAAGAAGTAAATGAAACTGGCCATGAATCTGCTACATTTTAGCAAACAAATGCCAGTCTAACAGCAGCATCTATTGATTAGCTCATTTGTTCTATAAATCTTTGTATTCAGGCTGAAGTTTTGAGCAGCTTAAATAAATGACTGGTACTAATAATACATTGCCGTGCTAATATATGGCAAGATTGCTATGGATTCCAATAGGAATTGCATTATTTTTTGCTTGGCCCTAAAGGGAAGTGGAGAGACTGATTTTGTACATGAAAGTAAGATTTACATTCAGAAAAAAATGTGTTTCCCCCTTCTTAGCGGAGTGACCCATAACCCTGAAAACAATAGGGTCATTTCAGAAGTTTTTAAGAGTAGAAGAAAATGCACCCTCTCTGGTAAGAAAGGATTCCTGTTTCAGGAAATATTTTTGTCCCCTCTTTGAGGCAGTATGTGGAAATAGAGATGCTTTTTCTCCATATAAAATATTTAGTCTGTGAGAGAGGCCTTTTAAAATCAAATTAATTTCTGTGCTGATTTTGGAATCAGCCATGCAATAATACTGCTATATAACCCTGATTTATTGAGAATGTAAGTCAGACCAATATTTTTCATCATTTAGATCAGACTCCCAAGTATAAAGACTGGTGAGTTCATTCTAACCTTGAGAAAATGTTTCATTATCATAAAAGGGGAGAATTTTGGTGATTTGATTCAGAAAACTTCACTGATTTACGTCAAAAGGGGAAACAGCCAGATACAAGGTACCAAATCACCAGAATGCAACCAACCCTATCTAAAAGTTCCATTTCTCAAAATTCTTCCTCTGTTTACTATCTTCTTTTTTGTGAGCAGCTAGGGTTACTGCCAAACAGAGCACCAATTATGCAACAACTCATCTTTTTTATTTGAAACTGAGATGCATTCTTGGTGTTAAAGCATGAGAACTATGCAATTTTAAATCTTAATATTTTTCAAAAATTTCAGAATAGAGAACACGGAAGAGAGCCTGGGGGCATAGCAAGCTGAAGTGTCCACAAATAAATGTGGTGAAAGTGCTTTCTTTAACCTAAATTTGGAGTCCCATAAAACAGGCTTTGTTAATACTCTGTCCAATCTCCACTACAAGACAATTAATATTATGTATAGTTTAAAAATGGTGATCATGTCTGAAAATTATGGAAATTGTAGTCTAACAAATCTGAAAGCATGAGGCAATTAAGAGAGCCTGATTTTACTATGTATGCCACATATTAATACTTTCCCAATTATAATATATATTAAGAATTATCTACCTTACACATTCAATTTTTCATGAATCTTGCACAACTTTCTGTTACAAATTCAAGAATAATAAGAGATATATAAAGATAATCCTTTACTTCAACAGACACTATTACTGATGTCCCACTGATTTTAGTGGGACTCATACTAACCCAGGCTGTGTACAACTTTACACTTCAACAGTAAAAAAGGAAAATCAATTACTGTAACTAGTACACACATTAAAAGGATGTAGATATAACTGATCCTTTAAAAATTCAGTATAGCTGAATGTGGAATCTATGTCAAGTAGCAGAATTTAAAATACTTTTAAAGATAACTGAGAGAATGACACAATCCTTCAGACAATTCTCCTACATAAACCTAACTGGAATTAACTGGCATATAAACAACAACATGGGAGAAGAAAGAATATTATTTTAATTTTTAAATGGGACCAGGAATACACTGGAGAAGCCACAGTTATATTATTGTGCTAACTAAGAGCGTATTCTGATGCCGTTTGTTAAAAGCTGCCTTAAAACAAGTTGCATCTGTTTTGTCCATATAGTTTAGTCTACTCCAAATACTAGTGTGACCTTAAAAAAAAGCTCTCCCATGCATCTAAGTATTTTTTTTTCATTTACCAAGAATTGAACCTCCAACTGTATGCATGAAAAAATGTGTTCTACTACTGATCTACAGCTATTGCCAGTCTGCAAGACTGTAAGCCAGAGAACTCGTACTGAGCTGATCCACTGGGAATGCAACATGGTTTAAGAAAAGGGGATACCTAAACTAGTCAAGTATACTTCCTTTTCTTGTTAAAACTGCATAAAAGGTTACTGCTGCTAGGAACTTCTGAGTCTAAAACTGTTTCCCAACTCTGGCCACTTGAAGCTGTGTGGCTTTCAACATGGCTGACTGGGGGATTCTGGGAGTTGAAGTCCACAGCTTTTCAAGTGGACAAGGTTAGGAACACTGAACTAAGAGATGCCAAACCAGTGCATCAATTGATGCAGTGAGGCTCCTGCTACAATAGGATAATTGTCTTTTATCAGGCTATAGGCTTGGGACAAGATATACGAATGGTCCCCTTTCTATTCTGACTTCCAATTGTTTCTTGTTTGAAGATGAAACAAGGTAAAATCAGGTTTTAAAATGCATCTTATTTTTCACCAGACAAGGGAATGACAACTAGAATCTCACCTGCTAAAAGCTATACTTGTGGAAAAAGAGAGAGTGTTATGTTTTCATATTTGGGATTCCTTATTAATTTTTCCTTATTTCTTATTCCAGTGTCCTATTAGACACTGGCCCTTAACTCTGCACTCTTTCCCATTTAGTCTGGGATGGAGTTTGCCCTGTCAGAGACAATAACATTCCCCTTTTGTGTTAACATTTTTTCTAGTTGTGTCAATCACTTCAGAAGAAAAGTAAGTCATTAAGACAATCGCTCGCTTGAAGTTCTGACCCTCAAAATCCTCGGCATCCTGTCTCAGCATTAGATCATTAGAACCGTTCCTTCAGCTTTATAATCATTCTGGAAAAATGCCCCCTGCCAAAGAGAAAGGGCATTTTTGGTCCCCTTAAATCACATTGTTCCATGTGTGTGTGTGTGTGTGTGTGTGTGTGTGTGTGTGTGTGTGTGTGTGTTTCTCCTTTTTTAAACAAATATTTGTACAGCAGAGCCTATTTGCAATTTCAAAACAGACTGCCTGAATAGCATGGCCTGCCTATAGAAACTCTTTAAAGCTTTTAGAGCCAGGAAACAGATATACAAAGTTTCCTTATCTTCAGAATACAGATATCCGGATAGGAAACTACTACTAGGAGCTCAGAATTTTTTTTCAAAAATTAAAAAATCAACAACCCTGAAATGAAAATACAAAGTGTAGGTGACTCCATGGAAAAATAACCAGCTCTTGAAAAGGGCAATCAGAGGATTGGATCTAAAGAAGGCTAATGTTAGTTTTACCATGGAATCTCTGACTACAAAACCATCCAAATAATGACTGAACAGACAGAAAGAGTTTTGACTCATCTATTATTATTATTTTTTAATACTTTCTGTTTTGGGTCATTTTTTTGTACTTTTCAGCTGGGCGGGCAGGCAGGCAAGAGTGATTCTTTCAGTTTGAGCATCCATCTGACCTGTCCAAGAGGTCAAATGAATTAAAGCTGTCTTTTCTGGATAAAAGAGGCAGAATAATGCACAGGAAGAAGTAGGCCGGATTTAATTGGGCATGTACTCTCAAACAGTCAGGAATGTGTTGCAAAGATACAGACAGGCAGAATGTAAGCATGTGAGGCAGTAAGTCTGTGCCACTGGCCTACTTCATAAGATTGTTGGATGGGCAATAAATCACAGGACATCTAAAGCTGTAGTCAAGAGTAGACTAAAGAGTATACAAATGCATATACACATCCCCATACGAAATAGCTACTGTTTTTTATCCTGGCATGTAAATTACAAAGGGTGGGACTAGGCCTCTCAGTGACACAGCGTTCAGGTGCAGACAGTATCTAGCTTCCATGCAAGTTTTGAATCCCACAGATGGGTCAGGTTGTACCCTCTTCCTTCATATGCAGGGATGGTCCCATGAAACCATTTTGCCCCGAACCTGATAGAGAAACAGGCACCTACCAGTCTCCGCTTAGGTTTAATGAGAGGTCGGTTTTGACCGTTCATTTTGTGGTACAGCCCGCAGGCGTTACACAGGTAATGCCCGGTACCGTCTCTTCTCCAGAGAGGGGTAGCAGTAGCTCCACAGTTGACACACTCTCTGCCTTCTAAATGGAAACACGAAGAAACCGGATTTCTTTCTTTAAAAACAAATTCACAAAAGCTTTTTGCATTGTCCATTTAGGTAGATTCCAGATATCAAAACAGCACGTTATGATTCAATTCATTTAAAAGGGGAGGAAAAAGACAGGTCAGTGACACAACATTTACAGTACATACAATAAAGGTAGGGACATGCAGTTTTCAAGCGGGTTTACTTCTCATGTAACACTAACGCTGTCTAACCTAGACAGTGGTATTTTTATTACAGCTGCCACATGAGAAAACAGACTCTGTTCCAAAATGTAGAGTCATAAGCTGTTCTTTCCTCTCTCTCTTCTCTCCAACATCTAAGAAGTAATATTGGAACTGAAACAAGAATACACAATCTTTCTTCATTAATGTTTTGGAGTTAGGGAAAAATTCTCTTCCTCTGGCTTGCCCAATTCTTCTTCTTTTTTTGCCCTTATAAAGGGGAATCTCTTTAGAATGAAGCAGAATTAACTTTTGTTTCTGGGCATTCCATATACTCTCATATCCAAAATCTAATTTATTATGCATTCTCTTTGTAATGGGGCTTAAGATTGATCTGGCTCAAAATGCTTAAACAGGGCTGCTTGTTCAACAGGGGTCTTTTTTAAAAGCAGAGGGGGTGGGGGCAAGAATATTAACTAAAAGTTCATTTGTTTGAGGGCAAGGAAATTCTTTGAGCAGAGCTTATGCAAATCATACAGTATTTAATGCAGAGGAAATACACTTTGGCAGTAACTTGAGCTGGCCATACTAAGTTCAGCTGTGTCTGTGTCTCCTTTAATCTATGGAGTGGGTGGTTTTTAAACAGCCCTGGCTGGAGTGAAAAATGAGGGACCTCTGTGAAGCCAGGAGTTCCTAGCTTTTGTCCCTCCTTAAGCAGGAAGCTGCAGGAGTCGCCTTGTCCTGAGTCTTGCTTTTCCTACAAAAACATTAAATGGTCACGAACTCTCCCCAGTTTCATCTACAAGACAGGATCTCCATTACAAAATGTAGGGAAACTTCTAAGTCTCATAAACAGTGTAGAGCATGGCAAAGGAGGACAGGAGTCGTGGGAGGAAGGTTGAAACCAAATTTCCCAATGATTCCTATTGCAATGGAGAGCAGTTTATAAAAGTAGCCCCAATTTTTTTTTTAAAAAATATATATTTTATCAATCTGGCACCACATAACACAAAATTCAAGAATTTCTTGAAAGAGGATGATCCAAACAGAGAAGCAATCAAAAAGTACTGTACTTTTCTTGCAATGTTCCTAAAAGTAGTCATAACTCTGAATTACTACCCATGTTGAAAAGAGGTGCAAATGTATCTTGTTTTGTTTTTCTTTGATGTTGCAATTAATTTCATCTTCACTGATAATCCATTATAACAATATTAAATTAATATAAAATATTCTAGTTTGGCTTCAAATTTATTACACTGAATGTCTTTTTAAAAAAGAAATCTAAGTAACAGCATGTTTGGCTTGAAATCTGTAAAGGTAATGACAGGCAAATAAGTTGCAGGTTTAACAAACAGATAAACTGCAGTTAACTAAGACGTATGATGTTCCTCCAGTTTTATTGGATTCATTTAAACTATCATTTAAAAGGTACTTTGGAAGCCTGCATTTCTGTGTAAACTATGTCTGAACTTTGTTCTTGTATGTATCTGGAGACAGCAAAGTTCTATAGAAGTTCTAAGAAAATGACCTTGTAAATTTCAGTTCTTAACAGCTGAGTCTTTATAAAATCCTTTGTTTAATGAAGATGAACTTTATTGAAAGTTAACAGAAATTTACAATAAAGTTTATCTTTATTAAGCAGTTAACAAGTTAACCAAAATTTTCAGTAATGGAGATCCCACCTAAAAGAGTGTAAGGCATATCAGGATTTTTCAGTGAATGCAGTTGCCCCAGATTTTCATGGGGCTGCATTAAGAGGTTTACCAATATAAACTCTTATCTGCATAATTCAGATCTACGAACTTTGTGTGTCTTCTCCCCCCCCCCCATCCCAAGGATTATGGCAGCTTTTGG
>JANHFQ010003320.1:31651-42934 GCA_032468035.1 Aparallactus werneri
CCTTAGGTCCCCCCCAAAAATCAGTTGATCCGAATGTAAGTCGAGGGTGACTTTTTTCAGCCCATTTTGGGGGCTGAAAAACTCAACTTATACTCAAGTATATACAGTACCATTAGCTTAGTGTACATTTAAATTGAGAATACTATGTATACTCAGATCCAGACTATTTTTTTATTTCTGATAACTAGTTATTCATGTCAGTATTTGCAAGAGATTTTATGTTTAAAATTACAGAGTCCTTGATCATTTGAGGTTTCTCAAGTGGAGTTGTCCATTTACAAAATGACTGCAATGAGAAATATATCCAGAATCCAAGAGTCAATAGACAAATACAATTAAGACTGCATTTGAGTCAGAATTGTTATATATAACTTTATATACATAAAGCTTTTATAATTTTTCAGTTATAAAACTGGTATTATCCAAGTGTGAACTCTGATGATGCTATTAAAGAACTTCTAAAGAGTATGAGTTCTCATATTGATGGCACGGAATATTACTATTACCCAACAATTCACCAAATCTGTTCCAAAGGAATCCCTAATCTTTTGAATCAGATTTGAATCAGATTTGAGAGATATGGGAGGAATTTATTTCTCTGTGTTGTTTCATTAATATATTAAATTGATAAAGCAAAATAATACAAAAAGAAAAGCCCAATTTGTGGCTAATTGTAATGTAGTGTAAACTGTAATGCAAATAAATATTTCACCATGAGATAAAGTTTTCTCTACACTGAGATTTAGCTGATTGGCTTTCCTCCAATATTATTCTAATCTCATATTGGTTCAGCATATAATTTGCTCTTTGTTAAAATACACAATCATACATCACAATCTTCTAATACTCAGATGAACTCACTTGCTTCTTGTTGATGTGGAAAACCAGAGACAACAAAAATAAGCCTATGGAATTCCATAATAAAAATTACATGAGTCTGGAATGTTAAAATTGATGATTTTCTAGAGGTAGGTTTATACTTAAAAGCAATATACCTGAGAGTTCAAGTTTGCTCCAGGAATACCTAGAGCAGCTAGAGCTGGATCTAGAGTTGGAGCTCCTAAAGCAGCCAGAGGAACAGCACCGATCTGCAAGAATGAAAATTAGTACAATCCATGCATTTTTCATAAGGAAAATACCAATACAGCACATACTAATTGTTCTACCATTTTCCAAATCTCTGGAAAACAGGAACAACTTGTAACTTTTTAATGTTCTGAAGTACTGACATTGTTATATTTACTTGACTGTATGTAGCTGTTTTATACCAAATTCATCTAACTGGGTATCGGCTCTTGTGAATCCAATCCAGAGGCTTCCTATCTTCCTTGAGCTATCAAGTCCACTCAAGATGGAACTTCTGATGACTAAACATGGGTTGTTTGGTTAAATGATGTCCCCTTGAACAATTACCATAATGGTTGAACAATTACCATAATGGCTACAGTAGCAATTGGTCATAGCAATCCAGTTCTCATGCAAGAATATTTATCATCATTTGCTAGCTGATTTTTAAAAAATAAACATTGGAGAATAACTGAATGTGGGCTTGTTCATGCAAGTAGGAAATATGAATTACCCATTCGTTTTTAATTTTCTCTAATTTTTACAATACGCACCCAAATTAAACCTCCCAAATCCAATTAATGAAATATTAGTTACATTTTCAAAACTATTTCATTTATACTAAATTAGCTATATCTCAGAAGTATTTTTCTTCTCTCTTCTAAACTGCCACTCTCTACTCTCTGAATGGCAGGAAATGAAAAGGTATTAGAAGCAAGAAGGTATTTCAAAGGTCTGCATGTAGTACTTCTACTAGCCTCTGACTGTGAAATTGTAAATTTGGTTTAACTTCAATTTTGCAACTATAGACCATTTAGGCAAAATTCACATACATGCTACAAAGTATTGTTTCTCACTTGTATCCCAACCAGTGTTTTCTTAAACTATATTTCTGGATATTGGAAAGGAAAAACAATACTCTTATTGTCTCTTATACAATTCTTTATTCATCATTTTATAAATCTCGACCCAAGGCCCTCACTTCTGTTCTAAGGTGAACATGAAAGCAATCACTCTTAGGCTCAATAGAGGTAAGCTTTCTAGAAACTTAGCCACACCAAACACCATCAAGAGGATCGACATTACACTAAAAAGTTTGTGCTCTGAAGTCCCAAGAAAGTACTTGCCTAAAACTTACAAACATAATTCTCTCTTCTGTGATTTTACAAGGGGAAGCAGTGAGTAACTGAGAAATAGTTTTTAAATGACTTGATTGTTAAAAAAAATGTTTTTTAAGTGTCACAGAAGCCAGGTAAGACATATAAGTGCTGCAAGCATTATGCTGTGTGAAAACATAGTAATTCTTTTTGCCTCTTGCAACAGGCTCATCCCTAACCATAGAAATGACTGAATATCATTTCTGGCCACAAATTTCCACATGTTTTCATTTCTGATGTTGCTTTATTTTTTTAAAAAATAGCAGTAAATTAGGTGTCAACCCAGTGAGCTAAAAGAATGGGATCCAGTCTAGGAAATCAGTTACTTCGGGGGCAATTCTTATTCACTATAATTCTGCTGCAAACATTATAACAACATCGTAAAAGCATACTTCCCGTAGACAAAAGAATATAAATAATATAATTTTGCTGTGCTTTATGCACATCTATTTCTTACCTGAGAAAGTGGGTTAGGTGTAGGCAGGAGTCCACCCCCTGGCAGAAGGCCTGCCACAGCATTAGCTGGTGCCAGGAGAGATAAAGCCTTAGTCTCATCAGGAATAACTCCTGCAGAGAGACAACTTTGCATTAGAAGTTACTCATCAATTATCTTTTTTCTTTAAAAAAAAAACCACACACAAATACACCCAGAAAATGTCTCCCTGAAACACCATCTGAGTTTGCTGAAAGTACTTATGTTGGCTATAATACAATCTTTGCTCTCTTAATAATTTATCATTAACTTGTTTGTCAGAATGAAACTTCAATGTGTGAAAATTTGTTCCTTTTTCTCTACAAAAGGTTAAGTTCTAGAATAAAAAATAGCACAATACACACTACTTTTTTGTTAACACTGCCAAGATTTCATCACCTGTACTCGATTTTTAAGTCATGAACCAAACGTAAGCAAGCACAGTCGGTTCTCCAGGGGTGTGCTCTCAACTTTCAAAAGCTGTTTTATGAACAACGACTCGTGTCGGCTGCTTCACTATAAAGCACACAGAAAAATCAAGATACACAAGACAAAAAAAGTTTGATTTAGGGGTTAATAATATGGCACAGTTCACTATGATTTCTTTTACACCTACCATACAATTTTGTAAAACTTAAGAGAAGGTAAGAAAAAGTGTAGGGCTTTTGCTGACTTCTCATTTGGATATGAAGGTCTCCACAAAGGTCCAAATGTAGGTTCTGCATATGTGTCCACGTGTTTTTATGTGAACACCTAAAATGTGACACATTCTTACCTGTGCAGTAAAATACATGCTCCACTCTGTGTCATGGCTACTGTACCAAGAATGCTGCTGAGTATTGTCCTTTCAGAAGAAACTTCTGATTTGCAGCTTGTGGTCTGCTAAGAGTCTATTTTTACTGCCTATCCCTGAACAAAGAATAACCTTCAAAAGGCCCAACGTGAGACAAACAGTAATGTTGATTCTTGTTATTTTAACCAACAGCAAAAGCCCTATACATATGGATTAATCTGTTAATGTGCCCAAGCCCCCAACGTGAGAGAGTTCAATAAGATAACTGTACTATATATTTGCAAATACCAGAACCGTTTCTGCAAGACATATTAAAAAAAACTGCATCTCATCATAAAACATACAATATGTACAGGGCACTTAAGAGAAACTGGATAAGCTGCAGAAGAAAACTGTTGGGTGGTATTTTCAGCAGGGCCTGGTATATAGTTCAGGCTGAACCAGGGAAAAGAACTGTAAAACACAACAACAAAAAAGAAAAACCACTGTTAAATAAAGGTAATGGTTCCTTCCACCTATACTGAGAAGTGCCGATAATATAAACAAATGTATAATACACAGCACTGTTATCTTTCTTCTGTCACTGAGCTGTCATAATTTCAATACCAAAAGTTATGGTGGGAAAAGGGGGGGAAAGGTCATTTAGATACAGGGCATTAATGCATCAATATAAACATATCTACTGAGATTATGGGATAAATTTGCATGCAAATTATGTCTCAGAGGATATTATTTATGTTTACACACAATTAGTGCAACTATAACATTTCTGGCATCTAGCTAAAAATCCTCTTGAGACATCTCACAGAAGATCTGCATCCATTAAGTAGACATGCATCTGATCCTCTCATTTTGTTTTTAGGAAAAAAGTTACTCAGAAATAAAACTACAATTTAAAAAACAATGAGGCCCCTCACCAGTTAATTTTCATGCGTCAAGAGTTTTTTTACTGCTGCTTTGTTAGAACCATGACATACTGCATGAATGTGTAGAAATGAAGAAAAAGAAACAGACAAAAGAAACAAACATTAACCAAAGAACCTACACAAACCCACCCAAAGTCACTGTTTTAATATCTGTATTGCTTCCAAATCCTTCCATTTCATCACGAAGATTACAGTACTATGCCTTACCGTGAACTTTGTGTTAAGTCTAGAACACAAAGCAACAATCAACACCAAGATGTATGAACACACTAAGAACAGAAATGCAACTTGATACTAGGGATCAGTACAATGCATACTGTAGTATTTGTAAAGAGGTAATATCAGAAGGTATCGCCACAATAGTAAAGGGTAAAGATTTCAATTCAGCAGAGTGTTTAAGCATATGCCTCAATGCAACTGAACAATTTCACTGATCTTGAAAAAATTTTTCTCAGCAATGCTTAAGCACTAGCAAAAATGGGGTCTTGTGAAAAGAAGAATTGAAGAGTGATACCCATATTCTTCCACAGATATAAGGACCATTTGCGAGAACAGAGTAGAGACCAAGTCATAGGAAAAAATCATGGGTCCATTATTCTGATAAACCACTTGTCATATCCTGCCAACTACAAAATGGTGCAGATCCTAAAAACTCAATGTGAGTTCTTGATAGGTAACAACTACTCAAATTGCATTAAACAAACCTCAGAAAAATTCAGAAAAGTCATCTTTCTGACCGGTATCGCAGCATGAGACAGATGAGATAGTCATCTATCTTTCTAGCAGTTTAAAATCTTGTTTATAAAGAGAAAAAATATGCTGTATCAAAACCATTCAAGCTCTTGAGAGAGACTGCTCTTAAACACTAACTTGCAAATATATTGGAGGCTATTGGTTCAGTTAATTAGAGCCAAGGTGAACACGACAGCGGCATTCCTTCCCCAATCACATAAAAAAGGTGTATAATCCATGTTTAGTAATAAAAAGGAATACAAAGAGGCAAGGGCCCTGAAACCTACCCCAGCCTGCTGCTTATTTCACCACAGTAGCTTTCTGCGGGTGCTGGCAGAGTTGCAGCACTGGAGCTCAGATAAAGAAAAAAACAAAGGGAGACAGACTGCAAGGAGGTTAAATTGCAGGCACAGGAAGGCGGCTATAGACTTCACCCTTTTGCTCTGAAATAAGCACCCCACCCTTCCTCTTTCTATGAAATTGGGACCAAACCATATTTAAAAACTACAGCTACTGTCGCATCTAGCTTGGCCCTAATATAGACAGCAATTATGTAAAACTCAGACATAGATATATCTGACATTGTCAGAATTACATGTTAAGAAATAGTATTTTAAAGTATTCTATTCTATCCAGCCAAGTTAAATCAACGAGGACGAAACTTTGTTGATATTAATTATAATTTCAGTTTTCAATATGCTAACATTAATTAATTACACCTGCCTGTTGCATATTCTTCTGCCTTATTAAGGAGTAGAATGAGGCACTACATTTAAAACATAGATTACAATCCAGCAGTTAGTCTGCGTAAATCCCATTGATTTTAATGAGATGTAGTAATCTTTGTATGCAGAAGTGTAGAGTTAAGTGAAGTAATTTACTGTAATCCCGTGATCTAAAATGAGTACTAGTTTATCAGTTAATAGTGCCTTTGAAAGAGTCGTGGTGAAATATATAGAGGTTCAACAGAACTCATTAGAAGAGCACTCTTCTTGACAGAGTTTTAGTTATATTTCCAACCTGCTCATTGTTTTTCAAATTACTGTAACACCCTAAAAATGTAAGAAAAAGAAGAGAGAGAAAAAATGTTGTTAACAAGTGAGTGATTTACACCGGGAAAACACTTGGGGACTTGAGTGCTTGCTGGCCTTTAGTTAATGTCTAGAATCCCCTGTAGCTGCAGAGGCCCCCACTGTTTCAGTCATCTGGAAGGGCTTTTGCATTTGCCTTCTCCACTATAAAAATCACACACACAAATAAGAGAGAAGAGTTTATTATTTTAGAGAAATTCTAGAACATATAGCAAGGTTGAATAAGAAAATGTGGAATAAGATCTAACACCCAGTGCCCATTTAGCACCTTTGCAGATATTTTCTGACTAACAGAGATCTCAAACCCTTGGTGTACCAGAATTTATATTGAGGGTAACTGCTTTTCAGTTGTCAACTAAAACAAGCAGAACATTGCCTTTTAATTGGTGATATGTATTCACTAACTTTCCACAAGGGAGAATGAACTATGTGATACAGATGCCAGGTAACTTAAAGCAACATTGCTTGTTTATATATTTCATTTTAAAAAGATAGCTTAAAAATGTCTCGAAGCAGTCTGGTGAAAATAAATCAAATAATGCTGTGTGAGTATAAAATTATTCTAAAAGCCTTTGCAAAAACTGATGAGCAAGCTCCAGCAAGTGCTGAATTGATATTTTCTGTCTGTTATATAGAAATCAAAGATAAGGGTATACCAAGGGTTTTAAAAATGCAAAAAGCTTGGATATTTTATATACTAAACTTCATGCTATTCAACTACATCAGGATTTAATACCAGAGGTCTATGGCTTCATAGAACTTTAAACAATTCACAAACCTTCTGCGTAGGGTACGACTATCAATGCTCGGTCAACGAATACAGTATTTGTCAGGTGCTGAGCCACAACTGCAGAGTCAGGTTCTTGGAACTTTACAAAACACACACGGGAAGAAACAGGCAAAGGAGAGTCACTGAAAAAGAAAAACAGAATATAAACATAAGATGTAACATAAACAAAAATTATGGAACTACCATATATAAAAAAGTATTGGGCCTACAGTTTTCCCAAAATTTCTTACTGGTTTTTGTTATAGAAGAGGGGAAATTATGAAACATGTGCCTGGAGAAGATTCATATTTATACTTATTTCAATTAAACGTAAATAAGTCTAAATAATATTAATACACACTTATCCTTTGAAATTTATGAACAGGGTAACCCTATAGTTGCTCACTCAGCCATATACTTGGTTCTTACTATGTGTATTTAAGATTTAATCTAATACTGAAAACTGGGAAGATGTAACCGACATTCTTGATGGGATGTCACAGGCAATAGATGACAACTTGAATTTTTCCTCATAGAAAAAGAAATCTTTCCTCAGGCAACATCTGTTAAAGAAATATGTGCAAAATGCGTCGTACGCACTTCATATGCAAGATGGTGAGTACTTTACTTTTCCAATGACAAAAAAGTTCAGGGCTAAACTGTAGGGTTCTTGATGTTTTCAAGCCTGGTTGTTTTCTGCTGCGTTTAGCCTGGCTGGGGAATGGCTACAGGAAAACAAGCCAGAGAGCACCAAGAATCCAATGGCACCAAATAAAATATTAAGTGGGGTAGCATGATTACAGTGTTGGATTAATGTTCAGAAGAACCAGATGCTAATTTACCATTAGCCACAGAAGCTCACCAGGCTCTTTGGGTCACACACACAGTCCAATCTACCACTTAGATTCTTTTTCCGGAGAAAAACAGGACAGAATATTATGTGAACTATCTTAAACTGCTGAATTAAAGAAGAGCTATAAATCAAATTAAAAAAACAATATAGATCTGTAACTATATCCATAAAGTAAATGCCCAAACAGAATTATGTCACTTATGGTGAAAACTCAGCAACCAATCCTCTTCCAGAGAATACTTCCCAACTGTTGTTTCAGGGTAGCTAGTTTATTTTAACATTATATTAGGACCACGTTATGCTTTAAATACTGATGCTATGCAGATATTTTCTGAAATGTAACCCTGTAATAGTTGGGTGGCTTCCATATTTCAATAATATCCAATAATTACAATTTGCAAAGCTTCCTTCATGCAGAAAATCTGAGTATTAAGAAAGGACTCCTTCTTTCCTGTTGTGTTTTGGCATACAGTGACAATCTGTGGAAGCATCTTTTTTCCTAACCTGCACCTGCCCAAAGTATGCTTCAGTATAAATCCCAAAGTATGCTATACTGTACTGGCTCGGGATCACGTGAGTCTCACTCCCACAGATCTAAAGACCACCAGTTTGTTAACAACCATTCAACAATATGCTTTTTGATTACAGTATACAGTATATGGGACACAGGCCAAGCCTGCTGTATTTTCTTATTGCCAGAAGTAAATGGAGTCATATTCTTGGGACTTTACTGAAGGCCAGCGTCTTCTTCTCTCAATGGAAGAAGGAAGGCAAGAAAGATGGTGGGAAGATGGGTGAGGGCCATGGTAGATGTCATGCAGGGACATGCTTGGCTTAGGCAAGAAGAGACAAGTATCAAGAAAATTGGGGAGTGGTTGGGCCAATAGGTTATGTTGCCTTGGCATCTATGTGAGAAGTAGTAATCTTGCTTCCTCACACTCTCTTGATTTTTTTGTCTGAAACCTGAACAAAAAATAAATTTTAGTTACAGTATTTCACTAATCTGTGGCTGACCTGCACAGTTCAGCATTACTTCTACTATAGTAACCTACTGCAGTAGTGCTCTCTGATGAGCTTGGTTGTTTTCTTGCAGTTGTTTTATTTACCCAAATAGGTTAACATCATCAGTGCTAGGATTTCAACCCTGAACTACAAATATTCTCCTTTATTGGCACTATAGATAGTCCTCGACCACAACTGAGCCCAAAATTTCTGTTGTTAAGCGAGACCTTTGTTAAGTGAGTTTTGTCCCATTTTACCACCTTTCTTGCCACAGTTGTCAATCGCTGTAGTTGATAAGTTAATATAAGTTAATAATCCAGCTGCTAAGTGCATCTGGTTACTCCATTGACTTCACTTCTCAGAAGGTCTCAAAAAGTGACCACATGACACTGCAATGGTCATAAATATGAACCAGTTGCCAAGCATCTGAGTTTTGATCACATCATCATGAGGAATGCTGCAAAGGTGAAAAACGGTCATAGGTCACTTTTTTCACTGCCGTTGCAACTTGGAATGGTCACTAAATGAACTGTTGTAAATTGAGGACTGCCTGTATATAATCTGTTCTGGATTCATCATAAAACTATGTTCCTGTTTCACCACCACCAAAAAAAGCTCTCTTTCAGGCACTACAACCACAAATTCCCAAACATCCTCCCAACAAAGAAGGATTTCCCCCCACTTTGGTTACTCTTGTTGGGACTCTTTATCATTTCAAAATCCAAAACATGGGTTATCATTCTGTCTAGTCTGAAATCAACAAGACTCACATCGCAAGGATGTCTGGCTTATCCTTACACCCCAAAAACTCCTCGAAATATAACATATACATTTAAAACTCTTTACCTGAAAATTACAAAAAAACACTCGTCGAAACGTAACTTATACTGTACACTTAATACATTTAACCTGAAAATTACCAAAAAAAACCCCCAACCCTACAAGTGCTATTATGGCGGCAAAAAAAATAAAATATCCACTTTGTGTTGTTTAATCAGCAACAGCAAATAACGACCAGGATTAGACCACATAGCTTAACTCTTCCTCCTCCTCTTACAAGAAGGAATGAGTTTGTTTCCCGCAATATAACACTTTTTCTAAAACCGACCCGCCTCACAACGTGGCTCTCCCACGGAAGCTAGCAGTTGAAAATCACCTACACCCCCCGCCCCCAATAAAAAATAAAGGCGGTGTTCAAAACCGTCCCTCAGCGCCCCCCCCGCCGTCCCTGGCAGATCCCTTTTCCGCCTCCTGCCGTTCCTCCCTTCCCAGGTTTCGAAAGCAGGCGAGGGCGGCGAGCCAAAGAAAAGCAGCCCCAGCGCCGGAAACTCCAAGATGGAGCGGGCGACAGCGAGGAAGGAACCGCGTGATCCGCTTTTAGCTTTCGGAAGAAGCGCCAGCTTCCCCCCACCCCCCCGCAGCAAAAAGCCAAGCGCGTCGATTTCTGCCCTGTCTTCCGGCCCTCATCCTCACCCGGCCCCACCCCGGCCGATCAAGGGCCTAATAATAATAATACTCGAGCGATGGTATCGCGGAGGCCGCGGCCTTTAAAAAAAACGACCATCCGTTTCTCTCTCTCGAGGAGAAGCGGAACTTACTCGGGAGGGAAGAGGCGCAATTCTTCGATCTTGCCCAGGAAGCCGAAGAGAGTCCGCATCTGTTCCGAGCTGGCGCTCGGGGAGACGTTGGTGACCTGAATCACATCGGTGCCGCTGCTAGAAGCCATCGCGCTGCCTCCTGCTCCGGCACTTACAAACGCATCGAGGGCCGACGGGTTAAGGGCCCTGGGGAATCAGGAGACGCCTCCTTCGTATGTCCCTCGGCACTTCCCGTCGCTCTAACCGCAAGGGAGGGGGGGAAAAAGGCCCTCACGCGCGGAGTAACGGCCACCGAACGATCGTTTCGTTGCCAGACTCTCCGGGCCGCAATATCCCAAGCACCTCAGCGGCTCTCTCCGAACGACGCAAGAACCTCTAAGCCTGCGCCTGCTCACAACTGGGCCGCCTGGTGAAACGGGACACGCATAACTTGCGTATGCGCATGCCCACTTGAGATGCCTTGAACGCATGTGCAGGCGGCGCTAAAGGCCTTTTCCTATTGCTGTAGGTGTTCGTGGTTGGGATTGATGCTTAAGTCCCGAAGGTGTTTTTTTTTTCCAAGAGGCAACTGGACTTTCTGGTTTTTCTTTGAAGGCGTTTCGCGTCTCATCCAAGAAGCTTTTTCAGAGCTGAAGAAGCTTCTTTGATGAGAAGCGAAACGTCTTCAAAGAAAAACCAGAAAGTCGAATTGCCTCTTGAAAAAGCACCTTTGGGACAACCATGACCTGGATGACTGAGAATCTCCATTTTTAATTCTGAGCGATACTAGCGTATTAGCTTTCCAAAGTCCATTTGAATTGAAGTGATGGATAAATTGCATGCATA
>JANHFQ010003320.1:46551-56985 GCA_032468035.1 Aparallactus werneri
GGGAAAAAGCTGTCCTTGTGTCTAGTTGTTCTGGTGTGCAGTGCCCTATAGCGTCATTTTGAGGGTAGAAGTTGAAACAATTTGTGTCCAGGATGTGTGTGGGGTCTGTAAATATTTTCACAGCCTTCTTTTTGATTCGTGCAGTATACAGGTCTTCAATGGAAGGCAGGTTGACAGCAATTGTTTTTTCTTCAGATCTAACCAGACAGTTAGATCTAACCAGAGCCAAACCAGACAGTTATAGATGTGCAGATGATAGATTCAATAATTCTTCTGTAGAACTGAATCAGCAGCTCTTTAGGCAGTTTGAGCTTTCTGAGTTGGCGCAGAAAGAACATTCTTTGTTGTGCTTTTTTGATGATGTTTTTTACGTTAGATGTCCATTTTTTAAGTCTTGAGATGTGTAAGATAATTGTTAAGTCAGTTTTGCACCATTTTACAACCTTTCTTGCCACAGTTGTGACATGAATCACTGCGATTCCTAATTTAGTAACAGGGTTGTTAAGTCAATCTCGCTTCCCCATTGACTTTGCTTCAAAAGGTCGCAAAGTGATCACATGATCCCAAGACATTGCAGTTGGCATAAATACATGCCAGTTGCCAAGCTTCTGAATTTTGATCATGTGACCATGGGGATGCTGCAAAGGTCGTAAGTGTGAAAAACGGTCATAAGTCATTTTTTCACTTTCCGCTGTAACTTCGAATGGTCATTAAACAAATGTTTGTAAGTCGAGGATTACCTGTATGGAAACTTAGATTCTACAGCCTGCATGATTGCTAACCTGTTGGTGTTTTGTGTAGCACTGTCAGATATTCTGCAGATACATTTCTAGTTTTTTTTTTCCTGATAAACTGTTTTTAATGTATGCTTAGTGACCTTTGGAAAGGGTGGTAGACTATAATTGTCTATGTGGAAGATCAATTTAAATGGGAATCAATTTAAAGCCGAGGTGTAATTCAGAAACAGCATCTGTATCCAAAATCCACCAATTTATGCCAAAATCAGTATTAGTTTTAGAACAGGGGGGGAACCATAACTCTTTTGTGACTTGTGGACTTCAACTCCCAGAATTCCTGAGCCAGCCAGAATTCTACGAGTTGGAAGTCCACAAGTCATAAAAGGGCCATGGTTCCCTAACATTGCTTTAGAACAGGGGTGTCAAAGTCAAGGCCCGTGGAGGGCTTAGATCTGGCCCACAGAGCTGCCCTGGAAATAGTAAAAGACCAGCCCATATTGCCTCTGCCAGCAAAAACAGAGGCTCTCCTGACCTCCGTTTTCACTGGCAGAGGGTTGTAGGAGGCCGTTGCAGCTGAAAACGGAGCCCGGGAGCCTGTTCACTGGCAGAGCACTCGGGCCACCATAGGTGACCCTGACACAAGTGACATCAAGCTGGCCACGCAGCCCCCCCAGGTCAAACACAACCCTGATGTGGCCTTCAATGAAATCAAGTTTGACACTCCTGCTTTAGAATAATAATAACAATAATAATGGAAGATGAATGATTTTTAAATGATTTTTTCATATGGACATATTCTATTTTTGTATGCAGTACCTCTACATGTATGGCGAATAAATTTGGATACTCCAGAAGAAGCCCACCAAAACCTTTCTTTCAGTGGTGCTGATCGCTGGTGGGAGCAAACTGACCTCAACAAACTGATTTTATCTTCCAACAAACTGCAGTGTCTTTCTGATGATATCAAACTCTTACCTGCCCTCACTGTGCTTGATGTGAGTAAAATAACTGACAAATGACTGTTACTTTTATGTTACTAATCTTGCATTGGTCACTTTTGGGGGAAAATATCTTCTGGTCTGTAAACTGTAACAGTTTTGTTGAATGATGTATATAAAGACCTCTCCATTGATTCTTTTTCCTCTTCCTCCATCTCTTGCACACATTCACATACTCCTGTAGAATGAAGAGTTGAGAGCTTTTCTTGAACAGAGTAACCCCAGTTCAAACTCTTGTCCAATTTGTTACCTAATCTTAAATCACTGATTTCATTCACAGAATGTTTTGAAGTTAGAATGAATGATGGCCTTCTGACTGAGGAATCCTTAGCCTGTTGTCCTTGGGCAATACAGTTGTCTTTCTTCCTCATAGTTCTGAACATTGAGGAACCTTTGAAACCTGAAATAAAAATGTTCCTGTATTTTAAAACTATTAAATACAAGTTGAGAAATTCTTGGAAAAGGCTTTGCCTCATATTTCCATTGCTAGTTCTTTAGAAATCTGAATATATCCCAAACAATTTAGTAAGAACTTTATTGTAATAACCTTAAGCCAAACATGCAAACCATCCATATGAAAACTCCTCAGTGTAAAGATGGCTTTTCTTCCTTGTCTTTCATTCCTCTTTCTCCTTCCCATCATTTTCATCATGTGATGAAATGGCAAAAATAAGAAGCACAAACTTGAATTTAGTGCAGATTGCAATGGATAGTATAATTTCAATTTTCAAAGTCTACCTTTTGGCACATTTGAGCATTTAATATATCATATTTTAGCAAAAAAGAAGTTCTGACAATTTCTTATTACTTTTAGGTGCATGATAATCAACTCACGTCTCTCCCTTCTGCTATAGGATCACTAGAAAATCTTCAGAAACTTAATGTGAGGTAAACATATTATATAAATTAAATATTCATGAAATAGAATCTTCTGAAATATAGTTCTTAGTAACTACCGGAACGTTCAAATGTATTTGCAAGCCTTGGTGTTTTTTCTATGAACAGGATATTTTAAATTGTAAAGGGGCATTTACGAAGAGAAATGAGTTAGGTTCATTTTGTATAGAAAAAGCAGGTTTTTCACTTCAGATTGGTCATGTTTTGTTCTACGTTAAGCAAATCTTTAAGCTCAAAGCTATATCTTCCTCAAGTCAACCTCAACTTCTGGTGATCACAAGAACATGTTGTTTTCTTGGAATAAGAAAGAAGCATCTTTTTTACCATTCCAGTTTAGTCACAGCTCCGGAATGTCCTACTTTCCCATTCTAGTACTAATCTGACTAGCAGACTAGTACTAACATCAAGAATAAATACCTGATGTGACCATATCCTGTAGGTACAGTAGCTCTTCCTCTTTTCTTGTACCATCTATTCCAGCATGGTAAGGAATGCTGATTGACAGGTAAGAGAGAAGAGAGCCCTTTCTGGCGACACCTGCCCTCTGCCATCCCTCCAGAAAGCTGATTGGCCTCTAAGCTTGAAACTTGAAGTGTAGGATAGAACCTGGTTGTGTTGAGTGCTGGTGTGGCTTTTTTTGGCTGCTATGTTTTTTATATTTATATATATATGTTTTATTATTTTAATATTGTAAGCCACCCAGAGTATTGTGTGAGATGGGCAACTATATAAATCCAATAACAAAGTAGCATAGTTTTCATCTGGAAGCTCTAACAGGTCTTTGGCAGCTCATAGGGGTTAGGGGGGAAATCAAAGTACACTCTTTACTTAAGAACTGAAGTGTGTGATAACAGCAGTATATGTGCTCTTAAATTGCTCAGTTTTTGAAATCTTGAATATTTTTCATTGATAAGAAATTATTATGTAAGTACTTGCAGACTTCGACATTTTGCTTTAATTGAGAATTTGATTTTTAAAAAAGTAAAAATGAATCCTGGATGTAAAGAATATTATTGCTTCTGTTAATATGATTCCTGAATTTTAAGCCTCCAACTAGTTCTAGGATTGCATGTTTTTAGTTCTTAACCTACTAGAGAAAAATAATTACACAATAGGAAGATTAGTTAAGGTAACAGTAGCTCAAACAAGCAAAAGTAGTTCATAATGTAGTTATTTATTAAACCTAATAGCAGACCAATTGTATATTAATGCAGCCCTTCACAATTCCTGTTTTATCAATAGTCATAATAAACTGCAAAAGATACCAGAAGAGCTTACTCAGCTAAAACACTTGAGGAACCTGCTTCTGCAGCACAACGAATTGTATCACTTGCCTGATGAATTTGGACAGCTTGTCAGTTTGGAAGAGTTGGTAGGTAGAAATTGGTTTCTGATCTCTTTTGGTTGTAGTTGCTACTGTTTAAATTTATTTGTTACTCATAGACTAAGTGCAGTACATTTCTAGGACTTGAAGTAGGTGACCCCCAAGTACAGGTAGTCCTTGACTGACCATTAATTTAGTAACTGTTCAAAATTACTAAAAAAGTGCCTTATGACCGCTTTTCACACTAATGACCATTGCAGCACAATCCCCATGATCCCATGATCAAAATTCAAACGCTTGGCAACCGACTCATATTTATGACAGTATTGCAGAGTCACCTTTTGCCACCTTCTGACAAACAAAGTCACTGGGGAAGCCAGATTCATTTAACAATTGTGTTACTAACTTGAACAACTGCAGTGATTCATTTAATAACTATAGCAAGCAAAGTCGTAAAATTAGGCAAAATTTGCTTAACAACCCTCACTTAGCAACAGACATTGTGATTGTAAATTGAGGACTACCTGTAAAGTGTGAAAGAAAAAAAGCAGTCAGTTCCCACAATTTCCCTAAGAATGAGATGCTCCCTGCAAGAGAACATCTGTGCAAGAAAAAGCAGTGGAAGTTGTAAAAATTTCCATCCTGTTTCTCACGGGCTACATACAAGTTTATATTATTATGATTGCTGGCATCGTTAGCCCTTGGCATTTTTATTAACCCATCAAATACTTCCCAAAGATCCAGGATAGGCATATATTGTTGTTTCATCGTGTTCAAGGTATTGTCATAAATGTAAGGTGTTCCAAGTAAGCTGCCTTTTGCAATTGACTGGTGGTGGTTTGTCAATTATTATTAATATGGTTCGTCACACAATCAGCCAGATGTTTAGATGGGATTTGCATTTTTATTCACTTCTCCAAGGACCTGGGATAGTAGTTGTTGTTGTTTGATGGCATTAAGGGTATTGTTATAGAATGTAAACTTATTATGATCCATTGGCTCTTGGTAATTATAAATGAAGAATTAGCTACACAATGTTATTGGAGAATTTGGGTGGCATAGAATGAATACAGGATACATCAATTTCCATCTTTGTCTTGAAAACAGAGAAGGAATCTGACTTCTGTGGAGGAGGTTCAACATCAAAGCTCTCTTCAGTGATAATCTTCAAATGATGTACCTCTCCAGCATTGAGTTACAGCCAGATACAGTATCTAGTAGCTCGGAGAAGGTTTGCATACATATTCTCCAGTCATGCGCTCTAAACACAGAAGGGGTAAAAATGATCTCTCAAGCTGGAAATGAAAGGAAACAATTTGCTTCTGTCTGGCTCATGAATCTTAATAGGTAGGATAGGCCAAAGCTTTGATGTTAGAACTCAAAGTGGAAGGTAGAATTGTGCTAACCAATTTGTTTTAAGCTAACCCAGATCCATGTTTCTTAAATACCGGTAGGGTATAAATTACAACTTACATTTTCTCACATAGCTAAGGTTCAAAATAAGTAAAATATGGTTTTTTTTCCTTTCTTTCTTTAGGATATCTCTAATAACCATATCTCTGGTATCCCTACAAGTTTTGCTTTCCTTATAAACTTGGTGCGTCTCAATGTAGGTTCTAATCAATTAAGGAATCTACCAACAGAAATCAGTGCAATGAAAAGTAAGGGCCTATTGAGTTATATTTAATTATTCCTTTATTTTTATTATCTAATTTTCCAGTTTCTAAAAGAGGTTTTCTAAAACATTGTCAGCAGCTTTTTTTTTCCTATTAAGTAATTTTGTTTTAGTGTAAATGAAAAGAAAGTATGCTAATTTTAAATAAACAATTAAACTAAGTCTGTTGTCTAGGCAAGCAAGCAAAGTATACTTCTATCCAGTTATTAGTAGCACTCTGTATGCATACTAGCTTTGGGTGTAGAAATTATTTACCATAAACACTATAGTACACATTTTCTTACTAGTTTAAATAGAGAAATTGAAGTAGTATGTTTTTTTTTAATTCAACATTTTTTATAACATACACTGATATAAATCATGCTGAATCCCAGTTTCTATATTTCTATAACCTTGCGTTTAGCACTGTTACTGAAGAAGCCATATTGGTAACATGCCATACATACATTTGAGACTTTCTCAAGAGCCGTGGTGGCGCAGTGAGTAGAGTACAGCACTTAGAGTGCAGTACTTAGCTGCCTGCAATTAGACAGTTCAAATCTCACCAGGCTCAAGGTTGACTCAGCCTTCCATCCTTCCGAGGTAGGTAAAATGAGAACCCAAAATGTTGGGGGCAGTATGCTGATTCTGTAAACCACTTAGAGAGAGCTGCAAACTGCCCTGATAAGTGGTATATAAATCTAAGTCCTATTGCTATTGCTATTCTTATTGATCTTTCTTAAATTAAACATTTATTCGGTTTCTGTAGGTAGCATATTGAAAACCTGTATGGTTGTGATCATTAATAAGCCATCATGGTGATTTTTGTACAGATGATACAATTTCTTTGTCCATTTGCGCTCTCTTCCTCTAGATTTAAGACAACTGGATTGCACTAAGAATTTCCTGGAAAATATACCTCCTGAACTGGGCAGTATGGTTTCATTAGAACAACTTTATCTAAGGAGAAATAAGTTGTGCTACTTACCAGATTTTCATTCATGTACATATTTAAAGGTAGGATTTGTTTTCTTTCAATGCTTAATATGGCCTATTAGCACATAGTGGAGATTTGAATTGAATCCAGCAAAAATGAAAATATGTGTGTCACAATGTCACTACAGCAGTTCCAACTTTTATATACTGTACCTACATGCACTACTGAGATAAGCATTTTGTCATTTGCCTTCTTCACAGATATCTATAGCAAACAATAATGATATATAATGGTGAAATGGAGCTAAGCTTAAATGTTAATATAGCTATCTATTGAAATTGCATTTTAATTGAATTTTTCTTTAATAACTAGGATTAGAAGCTGTCTATAATAATGCATATAATGTTTTCAGATACCATATTTTAAGGAAATAAGGAATACATTTACAAGTTATAACTGCAGCATACTTTCAGAATATGGGTAGATTTTTAAAAAATGAGATTATGAAAATTGTAATTATACCAGTATTTGTGGAAGAAGGTGTTATTTAGTTCACAATAATCTATATGTCTTTAATGCTTATAATATTACAATCCAATATTACATTTAAGGAACTCTGGATTAAAATATTGCTCATTATTGCTTTTAAACTTATAAAATCACCAAAAATATATTGACATATTCTCCTTTTTAGACAACTTTATTTTAATAGATGTAAGAACAATGTTATTTCTTTTTTTTATTTTTCTAGGAATTGCATGTTGGTGAAAATCAGATTGAAGTATTAAGAGCTGAACAATTGAATTGTCTGAATTCCTTGTGTGTGTTGGAACTAAGAGATAATAAATTGAAATCATTGCCTGATGAAATCACTCTGCTACAGGGATTAGAACGGCTAGACTTATCCAACAATGATATTAGCAAGTAGGAAGCATATTTATTATTTTTATTTGTGAAAGGAGAAACATTATATGTTAATTCAGTTCAAAACCACATTTTTGCCTTTGGAAAGTGTGTTATTCATGAAACTGTAGAAATAAGAGCCTTTTCTAGTAAAGAGGTTGAAAATAATGAATGGTGGAAATAATTATATTGCATTTACTTGGTTTGATATATACAATCTCTGAAATAACCCCTATGTTATCAGTCTTCCTTGTAAACTAGGAAACCTTTCTCAGTTGAAATTTTTAGCACTGGAAGGAAATCCTTTAAGAGGAATCCGAAGGGATATTCTACAAGTAAGTATACATACCACATTAATTATTTCAAATCCTTAACAATCGTAAGATAAACTACTTATGCTTTTAATTCTTTCATTTTAGAAAGGAACACAAGAAATCCTGAAATATCTTAGAAGCAAAATACAAGGTAAATAATTTATTTAAAAGTTAAAAATTATATCTAAGTCAGACTTTGGAATATTTGTTTCTCATTTGTTGGGAAATATTTTAGTAATTTTAATAGAAATGTGTATTTTTATTTTGGAATATATAAGTGCCAAGTAAACATGCAGGCTTCTTGGATGATGGTGCAAAATATTGTGAACATTACTTTACTGATAACTTATTTATTGAAATATCCTTTTACTTGTAGAACTGAGTCAATAGTTTCAAATATTTTTCAAAGAACAATTCCAAATATTTTCCAGGGATGCTATATTTAGAACAGACCTAAATTTGGGGTGGGGAGGGAATTAAGCCTGGTGTGAAACAATTATTTTTGGTGATGGACAATCTCAAAAGTGAGAACAAGTGTATTTACTGTACATTTGGTTCTGTCTACAATGCTAGGAATCCTCCAGTCCATTTAATTGAACAAGTTTGATTTTTGAATGCATGCATACGAAAAAATATTTAAGGTTGAATATTTTAATCTTTTCTGTTAAATACAGACTAAGCTTATTGGTAAAATTTGAAATAATCTTAATAGATTTTATGTGTCCGATTTTATGTGGACCTACATTTTTTTTTGTAGATGATGAAATAATTAACCCAAATGGAGAATTTCCCATGACAGCAATGACTTTGCCAAGTCAATCCAAAATTAATATGCATGCTATTACTGTGCTGAAGACATTAGATTATAGGTAGGAGTATTTTAATTTTATAAGAACCAGATTTTTCTACAACTCCTTTCCTCTGGAATGTCTTTTACCTAAAACTGTATGAATCAACCTCTTTGATGAAAACTTGAAATCCTTTAAAATATGGTTTTCATAGATTTCAGTATGTATAACTATGGCCTTAGTACAAGTACATATGCAACATTTGTTAATTATTTACATTTTCAATTTTTAATTTAATACTTGTATTGTGTTAGGTTGTTTTTTTTTACTATAAACCACCTTAAGAGAATGTTAGAAGTATAAAAACATAATAAAAATAAACAAATTTATTAAAGTATTCAGCTTTAGGGTGGGCATGTACCCAAATCTTCTTGAACTATAAAATTGTTTAAATTTGTTTAGAACTGTCTATGAATCGAACCATTTTGATTTATAGAATATAACCCATGGAATCAATCCTTATGACTTAATTTTTAAAAATATGGTTTTCAAAAATTATGTCTTGAGATGAATGTTTGAGTCCAATTAGTAGCCCCTAAGAAGTCCCTTATATCAAGAATTTTTTTTATTTATACTTGAATGAAAGAAATATGACAATTCATCTTTGTTACATGAATTGCATTTTTTATTTAAATCATTGATATTGAGGTCAAGAGCTATGTCAAGCAGGTATCATTGCAAGGACTAGGTAAGTCAGCCCAGTGTTAGTTGTGATATAGCTATTCTGTCTTGTGGTTTCATAGGTTAGTACAGTAAAACCTTATTTTAATAAACCAATAGTGGGTGTAGACTGTAGAGTGTGTTATTAATTTGCTGCCCAAATTAGATGAATCAAAACATAAATTTAGTCTGATGCATGCAAGGTTTATTGTAGTTGGTCTGCCACAACAAAAGATATTTATAAGGTTTAAAAAAAGAATGATTTTATCATTAATGTATGTCATGTTGAACTTTTAATGTGTATTTATAACATTCCAAAGAAAAAATGTGTAGAGCAAACAAGACTGATCATCTTTATCCTTTCAAACAAGATAACTTTTTAAAATGCTGTATAGTGAGAAACAGGCCATTGTAATACCGGATGAAGTTCTGAATGCGGTTGGAGACAATCCAGTCAGTAATGTAAACTTCAGCAAGAATAATCTGACGGAAATTCCAGCAAGGTAATACATTTTTATAGTTTTTAATATTACTCTTTCTTACTTTAAAGAAAATTTACAGGTAGCCCTCGCTTAATGACCCTAATTGGGACCGGAATTTTCATCACTAAGCGATGTTAGGCGAAATATCGCATGACCACATCTACAGTACTCCTCAGCGATAGCAGTTCTATAATCCCGGTTGTGATTGTTAGGCAAGAACCATGTCATCATAAAGCAAGGACCTAATGCTTCTGCCCTGTTCTCCAGTGCTCACCCCTACTACAACTCCTCCACCTGCCTATCTCCCCTCCTCCCATCTCTGTCCTTTTGGCCGGCTCACACTATGCCACCCTGCATTCTGCCCTGTGTTTTGCCAACCATGCCACTCTGTTTCCTTGGTCCGGTTGCCCTGCTCTTCACTGCCCCTACTTTCCCCACTACTCTGCACTACACCCTGTAGCTCTATTTTCCTGCATTACACTGCCCCTGCCACCCTATGCTCCATCCCCACCTCTGTACTTCATGCCTGCTTCTTACTGTATCCTACACTTCCATTGCCCCCACCCTGTGCTCTGCCACCTCTCTGCTCTCACTGCTTTGTGCTGTGCCCTGTATCCCCGCTACCCTTCATTCCATCACACTTAATATTATAAGTGCCTGGTCTCTATAGCTTTCCGTCT
>JANHFQ010003322.1:60933-74031 GCA_032468035.1 Aparallactus werneri
AGGTTGGCAGAAGCTGGGACAAGTAACGGGAGCTCACTCCGTTATGTAGCACTCGGGATTCGAACCACCAAACTGCCGACCTTTCTGATCGACAAACTCAGTGTCTCACCCACTGAGCCACTGCATCCCTTTGATTTAGCCTAGATCACTTTTATTTCTGGATGAGACCTTCTCTCGATAGTTCAAAGCATGCTTGAATCCCCTCCATAAAGTGGTTGGAAGCTGATCATGACAAAATTTAAGATTGAATTGTAGTTGAAACAAACATAGTAGACACGACTTTAGGAGAGCAGACTTGAGCTCAGCGTTGAATTGTTCTCTGATGAGGTTGCCTAGTAATGAAACATCTGCAAGAAAACCACCAAGCTCAGAGAACACCACATATAGAATAGAATAGAATTCTTTATTGCCAAGTGTGACTGCACACATACATATGTTTTTATCATGCATTATCAACCCTGACTCCTGGTACATACATGAACAGGTGCCTGCAATTTTCTTGGTAACGTTTTTAGAAATGGTTCATGGCCACCCAGTTTTTGTATCTTCTGTAGAACTACGTAATTCATGGTCTTGTGGCTTCTAACCCAGTGTCTTTAACTACAGTACTGCAGTACAGCATTGAGCTGGTTCTCTTATCAAGAGCTGGTTCTCTTATCAAAACATGGATAAGAGCTGGTTCTTTTATCAAGACATGATCTGTCTTGTTCTCGAACAGACTAAAGGAAACTCACAAGGTATGCTAGATAAGTTCTCTTTACTGATACAGCAACAAACAGCAATCACAGGATTCAAAGTGAGAATAGCAGCGGTTTGCTGAAGGGGAGGAGCTGCATATATCATCCCTTGTTGAGCTGTTATCCAATTATCTACTTTCATCCAATTATCCTCCCCTCTCCCTTATCATGGTTTACATTCCAGCGTCACAGGCTACTAGTAATTATTTATTTTATTTATTTATTTGTTTGTTTATTAAAATTTCTATGCCGCCCTGCTCCCAGAGGGACTCCGGGCAGCTTACAACAATACATCAAAACATATAATATCACCACATGAATTACTTACCTATAAAAATTAAAAGTATGCAGATGTAAAATATTAATATTAACCATTAATCCTCCCCCCTTTTTTAAATTTATTAGCCCCAAAATTAGGCTTGCTGCTGGGGGTCAGGGAAGGAACTGAGCCTGACAGGCGGTCCTTCCTCACCAGCCCACCTGAAAAGAAAGGAAAAGGAGGTACAAATCAGTTAGACGGGTTTGTGAGAATATTTACGATAGAAACATTGTATTAAACAATCAGCATTCATATTATTGGTGGAGATCCATGATACTTCCGTGACCGGGTATCCCTTCCAGTGTACCAGATACGATAATATACCCCGGCTTACTCAGGAATCTATAATGCTGTCAATCTCATACTGGTCACCTTGTATGGGTCCAGGGCAGTTTTCTGATATTAGCGAACCAGCGAACATTGGAGCTAGTTTCAGGAGCAAAGCGCTGCTATTCTTCTATCATGGTCTGTCTTGTTCTCAAACAGCATAAAGGTAACTCACAAGGTATGCTAGATAAGTCCTCTTAGACACAGGGTCTTTGTGGACTCTGCCGTTTTCTTGAAACCTTTTCAGAAGTGATTTTGCCTTGCCTTCTGCTTAGGGTTACAGAAGAAGGACTGGCATTTTGTGCCTAAAGCAATTGGATTTGGCACCTAAGTCAGGACTAGGAAACCTAACCACATCAACTGGATCCCTTAGATAGAATTATTCCCCATGTATTCAGTCACTTCCCCCTTCTGTCTCATGAAACACGACAACTTTGGGATAATTTCTGGAAGGCCTCAAGCAAGCACATCAGGTATAGATGTCATTCACGATTGTTAGAGATCTTCAGAGACCGCATAGTCATTTGTCAGAAATGTTCTAGCGGATTCTGCACCAAGCAAGGGGCTGGACTTGATGGCAGTCATGATCCCTTCCAACGCAAATTATAGAAACTTTTTAATGGCATCCAATGACAGTTTCACACGGTCACAATAGGCAGGCAGGTTCCTGTAACCATTACTTAGAAAATATCACTATAGGGAAAGACAGAGTACAATGGGTATCCCCATTATCAATATATTTAATGAGTGGAAATATATGTGCCCCGGGATCATGTTGCAAGATCCAGTCTGGATCAGTCTTCTGAGATTTTGGATTCGTGCTGGAGCCCATCTGGATGAGAAGTTCTCCCTTACTAGAATGTGTGTCCTGGAGTCCTGAAGATGAGCTCCAGCGCAAATGTAGAATGGTTGCCGAAAGTGGGTATGGCCAGTCTAGAGGAAAGAAGGACTAGGGGTGACACGATAGCAGTATTCCAGTATTTGAGGGGCTGCCACAAAGAATAGGAGGGGGTCAAATTATTCTCCAAAGCACCAGAAGGTAGGACAAGAAGTGATGGATGGAAACTAATCTAGGAGAGAAGCAACCTAGAAGTAAGGAGAAACTTCCTAACAATGAGAACAATTAACCAGTGGAACGGCTTGCCTTCAGAAGGTGTGGATTCTCCATCACTGGAGGTTTTTAAGAAGAGATGGGACAGTCACTTGTGTCTGTGGTATAGGGTGTCTTGCTTGAGCAGGGGCTGGACTAGAAGACCTCCAAGGTCCCTTCCATCTCTCTATTCTGATTGGTTGGTTGGTTGCAAATTATATTGCTTATTAACTTATAGTTTTGGTACTTCTGTCATTTCATAAATAATAATAAGAGGAGGAAATAATAATAAGAGGAGGATAATAATAATAATAATAGGAAAGCAGAGATATTCTCAACTGCCTTGTCTCATTTCGAGTAACCCCTGACCTGAGATCCTTTCGCCGGGCCCTGAAGACGTGGTTATTTAAACAAGTGTTTGAGAGTTGACACGTCTCGCCTTTTAAAATTATTTTATCTTAAATTTTTAAATTTTAAATTTTCCCACTTTTAATTAGAATTTATTTATTGGATTATTAGTTTAATTTGTTTTTTAACTTTTGTATTTTGTGTTTTATATTTGTATGCCGCTCTGAGTCCTTTGGGAGAGGGGTGGCATAAAAATCCAATTAAATAAAAATAAAAAAATAAATAAATGTTGTAATGCCTGATGAATGTATGTGGCGTGCTCCAGGTAGCCACCTGCTCCAGAGAGGGACAGGCCCTGAAGGCCGTCGTGGTAGCTGCACCCCTAATGGAGTGGGCCAAAATGCCCTGCAGGGGAACCAGATCCTGGCTCTCGTAGGCTCTCACAGTGGCCTCCCTGATCCACCTGGAAAGAGTGGAGGGTGAGACCTTACATCCCTTAGTCCTGGAGTGGAAGGAAACAAAGAGAGTCTCTGATTTCCTGGTGTCACCTGTTCTTTTGAGGTAGAAGCAGAAGGCCCTCCTCATGTCGAGCTTGTGCCATTCTCTTTCATGGCTCGTGGCAGGATGCCTGTAAAATGAGGGGAGGACGATCTACGCCTCGCGATGAAATAGTGTTAATTTTGGGCATAAAGGAGGGGTCTGGTCGTAGGACTATCCTATCCTTGAGAATGGTACACAGGTGTGGAGCCATGGATAGGGCTGCCATCTCTGAAACCCTCCTGGCTGAGACTATGGCGACCAGGAAGCCCAACTTTAGGGTGATGTCCCTCAATGAGCAGGAGGCCAGGGGTTCAAACTGTGGTCTGGACAATGATTGGAGGACTATTACTAGATCCCACGTGGGTGCCCTTACCACTGGAGGGGGGTTAATGAGGCTAACTCCTCTCAGAAACTTTTTTATATGCGGGTGAACCACCAGTTTTGGTCTCTTAGGGTACCCCAACACCCCTGACACTACCAACACCTGTCTCCTTAGGGTGGCTGTGCTCAGCTTTCTCCAACCCTGCCTGGAGAAACCCTAATAGATCCTGGATTGTCAGTCATTCTGGATCTCAATCGTGGGTCTTGCACCATCTCCCCAGGGCCCTCCAAGTACCATTGTAAATTATGTTCATGGAGCTCTTCCTTCCCGCCAACAAGGTTTGTACCGCCAGCTGCAGATAGCCGTAGTCTATCAACCGGCACCGCTCAACCTCCAGGCACGCAAGTGGAGAAGGGCCAGTTGTGGTTGAAGAATGGGATCCTATGACAGTAGGTCCTCTCGGTTTGGAAGGGCGATCAGGGGAGCAATGCACATTTCCTGTAGGTCTGTGAACCAGGGCCTGCGTAGCCAGTAGGGGGTGATCAGAAGGACTTCGCCCTTTCTCGACTGATCTTGGGTAGGACCTGGGGCAGGAACTTCAATGGTGGAAAGACATAGAGGATGCCTGGGGGCCAAGGTTGGTGAAGGGCATCCAGATCCCCCAAGTCAGGCCAGGACCCCCTGCTGTAGAACCTTGACAGTTGCGTGTTGAGATGGCACACAAATAAGTCCCACGTCAAGGGGCCAAACCGGAGGTTGAGGGATTGGAAAACTTGGGGGTGCAGCCTCCATTCTGCGCCGTCCAGCCGCTTTCTGCTTAGCCAGTCCACAGCAATGTTCTCAGGGCCCAGAATGTATTCGGCCCGCAGGGATGGTATCCTTGCCCAGAGGCATATTGTCCAAGTCAAGGTTTGAAGATGCCTCGACCTCGTGCCCCCTTGGCGGTTCAGGTGGGTCTTGGTACACACATTGTCTGTGTAGATTAGCATGTTGTTTTTCTTACCTGAGGCTCAAGGGCTTTTAGGGCCAGCCACACCATCTGGAGCTCCAGGAAATTTATGCTCCGACGCGCCTCCAACCGGGACCACGTTCCCTGGACTGTCAAGCTGCCAATATGCGCTCCCCAGCCTAGCAGACTCACATCCGTGTAGATCACCAGGCACTCCTCCACTCTGATGGGAGAGCCTGAACGACCATTCAGGGAATTAGCCACCAATTCAGATCCTCCCTAGAGTCTGGGTCCAGACTGATTGGGAAATGGTGGTGCTGGACTAGCCTATCCTGGAAAGGGATCAGTAGATTCTGTAAGGCCTTGGAATGACACATGGCCCAGGGTATGATGCCATAGCAGGAGGCAAACATCCCCGACAAGTTGGACAAACTGGGGCCATCCGGTTCCTGCTCCTGCAGCACTGATGTCAACAGAGCTCTGATTTTGTCCCTGCAGTCTTGGGAAAGAAAAACCTTGAATGTTAAGGAGTCTATAACCACCCCCAGGTGCAGGATTGTTTGAGACGGGGATAGCCAGCTCTTTTCCCAATTGATCTGGAACCCCAAGGAAGTCAATACTGAGAATGTCAAGTTGAGGTAGCTGAGGGCAAGGTGTCAGGGTGGGGCCTTCAGAAGGATGTCGTGGAGGTATGGAAAGCTGCTATGCCCTGCAGCCGGAGATGGGCTATGGCTGTCACCAGGACCTTCATGAAGACCCTGGGAGCTGAGGCTAGTCCAAATGGAAGGGCCTTGAATTGGAAATGCAACCTGTTGTATAAGAATCTGAGGAATCTCCAGTGACTTGCTAGGATGGGAATGTGGAGATAGGCTTCCTGGAGGTTCAATGACATCATGAAGTCCCCTTTCTGGATCAATGCAAGGATGGATCTGAGAGTCTCCATTTTGAATCTTGGACGGGATAGCCATTGGTTGAGCCATTTTAAGTCCAAGATGGCACATGTGTCCCTGGACTTCTTTGGGACTATAAAGAAGTGAGAGTACACTCCCAGTCCCCACTGAGGGGATGGGGCCCATTCTATAGCCGCAATCGATAGTAAGTGTTGTATGGTGGAGAGAGTGCAGAGGTGCTTCATCGCACAGGAGGCTCTGCGTACCTGGATTAAAAATGTCCCAAGGGAGGCATATGAACTGTGTCCTGTACCCACTTGTCCATGGTGATCAATTGCCACTGCTTGGAGAAGCGAGTAACTGCCCCTTATGGGACAGTCATTGCTGTTTGTGCCCGGTTTTGGGGGCAAACGGTCTTGTCTGCTGGCGGGGCTTGGTCCACTGTCACCTCGTTTGCCAAATGGGGGGTTGACCCTTGGGTTGAGGCTGGTTGTCTAACAGAAGAGAAAGGGCCGAAAGGACAATTGTCCACGAAAGGAGGAGGAAGGTTTGGACTTCTGTCTTGATGGGAGCCCTTGGTCTCCAGAAGGAAGGGGTCCAGGTCTTCCCCAAAAAGCTTGGAGCCCTTAAACAGAAGGGTGATGAGCTTCCCATGTGCCAAGCCTTCCCCATTCCAATTTCTAAGCCAGGTTCTCCGTCTGACAGCCACCGAGGAGGCCATGGCTCTAGCTGCGAACTGCATTGAGTCGCGGGTAGCGTCGTCAGCAAAGGTGACCATGGATGCTATTTTCCATAGGTCAGATTGAAAAGGTTTGGGGACTTTGGTCTGTTCCATAAATCTCTGACACCAGAGGACCGCAGCTCTAGATGAAAGAGAGGCTCCAACCGTCACCTTGAGGGCCCCCGAGGCAGCCTCAAGGGATTTCCTTGCTGAGAATTCTACCCTTTTGTCGTGGAGACTCTTGGGATAACCCTCAGAATCTGAGGGGAGGATTGACGGTGACCCCAAGGAGGCAATAGGCGTATCCATCACAGGTAGGCGGAATGTGTTAGCATGTTCATCCGCAATCTTGTAAAATTTTGCGGTAATACTAGTCTTTAAGGTGGGAGGGGGAGGCCCATTCCTTCTGGATGATTTCCAGGAAGGACAGAGGCAATGGAAAGCCTGTAAGGGGTTGTTGAGGCCTTGGGAAAACTGAGCTCACGTGAAACCCCAGGCCCGAGGTTGAAGTGGTGGGCCTCTCCTCATGGTAGGGTCTGCCCAAGTCAAGAATGGCTACAATGCCCCTGAAGACTCTTGAGAAGGTCTCTGGGGCAAACAGGTGCCCATAGCGTCTATGAGATGCGGGCTCTTCCTCCTCCTCCAAGCAGTCTCCTTCAGGTAGAGAAGGTGAACAGGCATTGCTGGGTGCCCTGTTCCTCTGGGTCCTCCAGCTCATCATTGGAGAGCTCAGGGAGGACCTGGTAGGAAGGGACCTGTGAACCCCTAGAGCTCTTGGGAAAAGATGGTGGTTCCCTATAAAAAAGGGCCAGTATCTTTTGGCTAAGCCAAGTCTGACTATGCCTTTCAAAAGGCAAGTGATATCTGGGACATGCAGGGAGTTCCACCCCTATTTAAGTTTGACTTGCCTAAGGAGGGGCAGAGCCCATATTCTTCACCGAGCCCATCAAGGTTGTCACTGGAGAATTGGAACTCAAATCATCTTGGTTCATGGTCTATTTTCTATTTTAAGAAGGAAAAAAAACCCCAGATCTTCCAGATATGTCCAGTTACAGCTATAACAGCCAGAATTTCAATTTGGAGGTTATGAAAAGCCGATGTGCTGTAGCAAAGTATCTCTTCTCCAGTGGTGGGATTCAAATTTTTTAACAACCAGTTCTATGGGCATGGCTTGGTGGTCATGTGACTGGATAGGCATGGCTTGGTGGTCATGTGACTGGATAGGCATGGCTTGGTGGTCATGTGACTGGGTGGTCATGGCTTGGTGGTCATGTGACTGGGTGGGCGTGGCTAGGTTCCTTTTTTTAACATATTAACAAACAGACCTTGTAGGTCATCTAGTCCAACCCCGCCTCATCCAAGCAGGAGACCCTACACCATTTTTGACTGATGGCAGTCCAGTCTCTTCTTGAAAGCCTCCAGTGATGAAGCTCCCACAACTTCTAAAGGCAACTTCTGTTCCATGGGTTGATTGCTTTCACTGTCAGAGCATGGGTGGGAATCTCTGGACAGAACAACAAGGGTGGTTTCTACCAGTTCAGCCCTGTTTGGCTGAACCGTTTGTTAAGATAGGCTACCGGTTCAGTAGCTAAACCGGTAGCTAAACATGCGCTGCATGTGCATTGGGCCCACAAATCAGCTGATCAGGCCTAAGGTGCGTGCAAATCACCTTAGCCCCAAAAATTTAGTTGAACATTTAGCTAATTTAGTCTAACACTTAGCCTACATTTAGTTGAACCAGTAGCTAAATCAGCTGATTTGGGGGCCTAAATTGATGCACGCACATCACAGGACCAAAAATCAGCTGATTTAGCTACTGGTTGGGGGCGAACCGGTAGCTACATGCCCGAACCGGTAGCTAAATTAGTTGATTTTTGGGCCTAAATTGATGCATGTGCATCACCTTAGCCCCCAAAATCAGCTGATTTAGCTACTGGTTTGGCTAAATTTCGGCCCGAACTGGTAGCTAAATCAGCTGATTTGGGGGGAAAGGTGATGTGCGTGTAGCGCGCATTTGGTGTGTGCTCTGCATGCATCACCTTAGGCCCAAAAATCAGCTGATCACCTGATTTTCAGGTCCAAAGTGCTGTGCATGCAGCATGCATTTGGCGCATGCATGTGCTTCACACATGCACACACACACATGCACAAAATCCCTGCACCAAGTGAACCGGTTGTTAAACCAGGAGAAACCCACCCCTGCAGAACAACTTACCAAAAGTTAAGTGAGTGGTGAAGGCTGGCAAGCGAAGAAAGTGGGCAAGGAGTAATATTCAGTTACTTTTAAGAGTATCTGACACTATAGTTAGTTATGGTAGTGTTTAAAAGATGATATGGAAGAGGAACAATTTTCCCCACACAAGACTGAGACTGAGCTGAAAGTGGATTTGAAAATGACAGTCTATAAAAAAGATGTTACACTGTATATATAAAAGAATGGCTGATATTTTCATAATTACACCTCATAATGAAAGCCCTACATGGCTTAGGACCAGTATATTTGCGGGACCACCTTCTGCCACCGACATCCTCCCAGCGCCCGGTTCGCTCCCACAGGGTTGGCCTCCTCAGGGTACCCTCAGCTAGACAATGTCGGCTGGTGACATCCAGGGGAAGGGCCTTCTCGGTGGGAGCCCCCACTCTTTGGAATACCCTGCCACCGGGGCTATGGGTAGTACCCGATCTCCGATGCTTCTGCCACGCCCTAAAGACGTGGCTATTTGAACAGGCCTTTGGGGACACGTCCGGCCGATTTTAAATTTCATATTGTATTTAATTTTTTTTTAATTTTAAATCATCTTTAATCCCACCATTTTTAAGTTATCTATTGGGCTTTATATTTAATATTTTTGAAACTTTTCTATTGTCTGTTTTTTAAAATATTGTACGCCGCCCTGAGTCCCTCGGGCATATAAGTCCAATTAAATAAAATAAAAATAAATTAAATAAAATAGAACATTTATGCTTTTGAACTCTGATGCTGAAAAAGACTTCTAAGAATACCATGTATGGCTAGTTAAGAAAAAATAAATAAATAGGTCATAGTACAAATTAATCCAGGATTCTCACTCAATGTACAAATGATCAGAGTCAAATGATAGTATTTTGGACAGATTTATGCCAAGAATCAGCTCCCTTGAACAGTTCATGATGCTGGGGAAAAACACAAAGCAAAGAGGACAAGTAACAGCAAGCTGAATAGACTTGGTTATAGCAGCAATAACATGTCTCCGAATGTACCATTAGGAGACATAAAAGACCAGGTTGAAGACAGATCTTCTTGGACAAAGCCTCAAGAGTCAACGCTTACTTAATGCTAGTTAATCAATGTCTTGCTGGTGTATGATGGTCCTTGACAACTGAGAAGCCAGATAAACAAGCAGGACACATCAGAATGCCACACCTGGATGATAGCAACTATGTAAAAAATGGAATGGCAAGTGGAAAAGTAGTTCAAATGTATCAACTACATAAATTGATCTATACATGTGCAAGTAATATGGCTTAATAGAAACTCCGTAAAAGAAAGGCATCTAACATTTCAGCTTTTACTGAAATGAATATTACTGATTACAGTATATAGCTGGAAACGATTTGCCATAGACAGTGCAGTTCTGAATAGTGTTCCATTACAATATCATTAATTTCAGAAATGTTAAAATCACCCATATGATAAGCTACGGTCATAGAAGTGTTTAATCCACGCTGGTTTCATAAGTTTTTCCTGTATCCCTGAAATGATTTTCAACTCTCTAGTTGAATCTTTATTTGTTGAGTTGAAGTTCCTCATTTTTCCTATTAAAAAAATCCAAAATGCCCATGAATTCTGAATCCTAACTGAGATGTGTATTAATGCCCGTAAATCAAGAGTGGCAGCAGACTCTGCTAAGACTCTATTATGCCATTTTATGGACTCAAAGCTTCATCCTTCAGTCTAAGTTTCTCCTACTGGACAGACACAATCTTCAATGAGTTCACTTCCTTCACTGGATGATCCCAGTTGTAGTCGGTATGCTATTGCTGTCACCCAGCATGCCTTCAATAGCAATGTGCAATTCTCCAAGACTTTTTTCTGCAACAGAAAATATACATTACACTATGAATCTGATACACTGTAGTTTCCATAACTCAAATCTTGCTTGTTTTAGACAATCTAAGAATTGAAAGCCAAGAAAACACATAATATATAAAAATAGAATTCATTTGTACTGTGTTTATAAGACATCTATTATTTCCAAGCCACATGCACAAAAATTAAAATCAGATGAGTTAAAAACCATTAAAGTCAACCAATAATATCTGACATTGGATTGACTCAAGCTTCTTGTTGCTTTTGGATCTGAATTATCTTAAGATATTCCTCAAAACACTATGTTCCCTGTTGGGATCATCACATTTATCTTTCCCCAGCAATAGACGAAGAAACAGAAAATTTTTGCAGTGAGAAAATAACAAGGTGGTTTTCCGCTTTAGTCTCAAAAAGAACAACACAACAAAAAAATCAAAGATCTGTATAGCTTAGCTCACTATAAGAAAATACTTCTAATCTTCCTTTACCTTAAGAACTGCAGAAGCAAGGAAAAAATAATGCTGGACTCTACCGTAGGAAGTCATTTAAGAGGCTCTATGTAGCTGTTTCACTCCTGCCCAGCAAAAAACCAGTTAAGTCTAGGCTGGCCCCAACCAACAGTCTGCTTATAATTTACAACTTCTGGCAGCATTCTGCTCCCCTTATGTTTACTTTTGTTCTGTTTCACTCTTCAGGCTGAGGGCTAGAGTACATCTCACAGTACACACCTTCCAAGAGTGTATATTGTCTTCAGTTTAACAACTATTCTGTTTAACAATCATTCAAAATTAGGACAATACTGAGAAAGTAACTTTCAACCAAACCTAGTCAGCACAAATGCTATTTGCACACTTTCCAGCCAGCTTCCAACAGGCCGAGTCAATGGGAAAGCTGCAGTAAAATTGTAAGTAGTGATCATCTGATGTCTTGCTCAACAACTACAAGCCTTAATGACAGAATTGTTAGTCCTAATTGTAGTTGTTAAACAAGAACTATCTATACTGACTTTTCAATTGATAAGAGTACAGTTTGGGAAATATTTTTTCTGAAGATGAGAACATCAGATTATATGGCAAAGGACCATAATATTCAAAATCTGAATAAAGTAAACTTTCTTTAGATCTTTGCCTACCTGCATCATTTAGGGTGGAAAAATTACGGAAACCCTTCAAGTCAGCAGCCAGGAAGATTTCAAGGATGTGAGCCTGTGGGCATGAAGGACAATTAATCAGTTATTTTTTTTCACAAGAGCTTTTCGAAGGGAGGGGGAGGGAGGGAGAGTGGGTTCAAGGGCAGAACAGATCCCTTGCTTATCTAAATTTTCAAGTTGCATCCTTTGTTTCTCTGGCTAATGTCTGGGTCAAATTTCTAGGTCAAAGGAAAGAATACAGTGCTAGGTAACTCAGTGAGCTGACAAAGTATAAGACAGCCCATATAACTTGAACTATATTCTAGAGAGACATTGAGAATTTTGTGTTTCAGAAACTTTGCATTGTTGATATGTTTATGAATATATGTGGCTAGTCTATATCAGAGTATATAGGAAACAACTCTACAACTAGTCCCACCACCCGGCTGTGTAGATACATTAGGGTTGCACATGAATATTCCTAGCCAGCAGGTAAAAGCTAGAGGGGATGCCGATTGAGAGCATTTCTTCACGAGCTTAATTTGTTATACAAGCTGTCCTTGACTTACAACAGTCTATTTAGTGACTGTTTGAAGTTACAACAGCACTGAAAAAAGGGAGTTATGACCATTTTTTCACACTTATGACCATTGCAGTATCTCCATGGTCACATGATCAAAATTCGGATGCTTGGCAACTGACTCATATTTATGACAGTTGCAGTGTTACTTTTTGTGATTGTCTGACAAGCAAAGCCAAGAGGGAAGCTAGATTCTCTTAACAGCTGTGTTAATAAGTTAATAACTACAGCAATTTACTTAACTGTGGCAAGGAAGTTGTAAAATGTGGCAAAACTCACTTAACAAATACCTCGTTTATCAACAGAAATTCGAGGTTCAATTGTGGTTGTAAGTCAAGGACTACCTGTATTCATGCTCCTTATCCTCAAGGGTCAAAATCTTCCACATGGAAAGTATATACTAATACTTTCTTTTTACAAAAAAAAAATTGTTAGGCCTCTAAGACTCTTAAAGGTTAAATTATCCAGTCACAATTTACATTTGCTCCCACCCCCCCAACTCCCGGAGAAACTTCCACCTTCAAGCCAATGAAGATCAAGCAAAGTTCCCGGAGCTGAAATTCCTGCAGAAGTTCCGACAGACCCAATACCACAGTATAGTCAATGTTGGTGATGTGGCTGAAGTCCAGGATGACACTGCGTTGCTGAGGCTCTGAAGGAAGACAATATTATGTGTGCTGAAAGAATGAAGGCCTTATGTAGTCCAACTCCTTGCTGCATTAACAGATCAATATTTTGGTCCAGATTTGAAAAAATAAAACAATGGAAGAACGTTTTATAAATCTTTTAGGTTCACAACTTTTGGAAGTTTTGCATCCATCTCCCCCAAATTACATAATTTTTAATATAAATTGAAGAAACTTTTTGAAATTCAAATCATCCTGCTTTTATTATTTAATATAAAATTAACTGTCTTTAGCAGAATTTTTCCCAATGTAAGCTTGATCTGCGTAGAAGGAAGTTATAACAATTAAGACTGGAAATTAAAAGAAAAAAAAATACACTCAAAGGCTCAGGTAATATAATTTACTAGCTGCTTTCCCGGCCTTGCCCGGGTAATTTTTTGTTGAAATGAGA
>JANHFQ010003324.1:9290-21306 GCA_032468035.1 Aparallactus werneri
AAGAGGATGCAAATTTACAATCTTCTACCACGGCTATCGGCACTCTAGTGCCTGCCCAGGATAATGCGGTTCACACAACCGTAGGAGAGGATAATGGGATTTGTACTTCAGTTCTGGAGAGCGCCAGGTTGGGGAAAGCTGCCATTCCTTTGTGCGCTTTCCTATTCATCCTCCCTTCCGCCTTTTCCAGCCAGGCGAGCGCGGATTCCCCACATCCTACCGACTTTACAGCCAGCATTTCTCTGTGCAGGCAGGGAAAGGATAACCGAGAAAGAGGCCCCAATAGTAGGAGCAGCAGCGGCAGAAGAGCGGGCACAGCCAAGTTACGCAGAAAAGGGGGTCCCAAAAAAAGAGGAAGGAAATGGGGGGGGGTTGCTGCTGAGAGAGGCCTCGCTCAGAAGAGAGCTAAACCTGGATGGAATATTTACCTCGGGAGGAAGGGAGGGCGCGCATCTCCTCATCCCGGAGGAGGCGGCTTTATTTGCCTGGAGGAAGCAGCAGACTCTAAAAATAAGCCACGCGAGAGGCGATTCCCTTCTCCCAGCTCGCTACACCCATTTCCTCTCTCCCTCCCTCCTTCCTCCTCCTCCGGCCCCTCGCCGCTCTCCAAAAGCCCAGGCCGGAGCAGCGGCAGCAACACAGCAGCGGGCGGGGCCGAGGGAGAAGGTTGCTCTGGGAGTGATTGACGTGTCTCGCAGCCGACCACGAGGTCGGAGGAGTGTGGGAGCCGCGGCCCTGAGCCCTAAGGTTGAGCGGGAGCGCCTATCGGCTGCTCCGGGAGGTTGCGAGCGACGAGTGGGCGGCGAGCGGCGTTTGGGCGTGTGCCGCCCGCTGCCTGGGGCTGGCTTTGCGTGCACACATTGTCCAAGCTGCCGTCACGGCAGCACCCGGGCGGAGCGGGTGCCTCAGTGTTGGGTGCCAATGCGGGGAGGGCGCTGCAAACACGGGGCTCCTCCGCCGCCTAGGTGGAAAGTTCGCCGCTGCATCGGACCGACGGAGCCTTGACTAAGAGAGCAGCCGGTCTTTCTGCGGAGGGGGGCGCGGAGTCTCGCGAAGGCGCTTTTCTCTTTCCAGTTACCGCGCAAACTTTGCATTTCCTCGCACGCTTCCTTTTTTTTTTTTTAAAACCCTCTAAGAAAAAGGCAGCTTTGCTTTTCTGGTTTGCAAGGAAAACCTCGCAGGCTAAAAGTAGTAAGTAGAGCTTCCTCCTCCAATTCTCAAATGCTGTTTTGGGGCTTAGAAGCACGTTCTCCTTGAAGGTTGATTCGGCTCACCTGTGTAAGTAATTCCTTAGCAGCCCTCGGGAAGGCGGCCACGAAGCGCCTGCTGGGCGTTCTCCGGTTCAGCTTTCAGCCGTTTGGGAATATTCAAGGTGCGGGCTGTAATAGCCAGAGGTCCTGCAGTGGTTCACACGGCGCGCCCCAGGGCAGCCGTGTACACGGAGCTGTTAGTTGCAGCGCTTGGCTTTTACGAGCCAAAATGGGGGAGGAAAAAGGCGGGTTGCGCTTTGTAGAACATCTCTTTCCCTGGATTTTGGCTGAAGCCGCAGCGGTTGTAACCCGAATCTCCGAAGTGGGGGTGTAAAGGCCAAGCCTCCCCCTCCTTCTCCTTCGGCTATACCAGCATCATCCCCGCCACCCTCATTTGTAAGTGGGAGAGAATCGGAGGGGTATCGGTTGGGGAGGTGGCGCTTCCCTCGGCCAAGAGCAACGTGGGAGGCGGTCGTCGGCGTACAAGAAGGGAAGGCGCGGCGATTGCGTCTGTCAGGGGGAACGGTCTCGTGTGCGAGAAGACGAGCTATTGTGGGGTGTGTCCGATTGTCAGTCGAGGGACGTTAAGGGAGATGGCAGTGAGGCTGAGAGGGTGGTTTAGGATTCTGCCAGGCGGCTGGGTTTCATTCTGAAGCTCTCCTTGTTAACCGTCCCCTTGTGAAATCCAAAGGCCAAAGTGCAATTCCACGCAGGGACGGGCTGGCTCTACGGTTTAAAGGAAGCCCCGGGTGGAACGAAGGGGCGAGGCGTGTCCAAGGATGGTGCGTGACAACACGCTCTCCGGCTCCTTCCCCCTCCCCGCGATTTCCCGGTCTAGCGGCCGCCGCCTCCCAGGCGCTAATATTAGGCTGTGGACCGGCACATCTTGGTGCGAGGAAGTTCACCGGCTTAGTGTTTTTCTAGAGCTTGGGAGTTTTTGCTGCTCTGGAGAATCGGGTGGGTTTGGGGGGGCTCGGGAACGGGAGGGTTAGCCCACCACCTGCTTGCCTGTCTCTTTTCCCAGCTATATTGTGACTCTGCTTTCTGTAAACACTTCCTGTCAGCGCCAGAGAGGGGTGGCGGCTGATTAATAAGGAGTGCCAGTGGTTGCATCTTCTAGAAACAACCGATGCTAATGGTGATATTTTCTGTATCCCCCGGTTTTCCTCTTCCAGTGATGTTCTCTTTGAGCCATTTGCCAAAGCTGTAGGTAGTTGTGGGTTTTGATTGCACTTTTCTTTTTCTGCCATGCAGTTTAGGGAGTGGTCTGAGAGAATAGGGAAGTAAGTTTGGTTCACAGCCGCTGATGCAGCGGGCAGATTAAGGTCCTTGTTTGGACCTGTACATACACGAATAATTTGCATTATATAGTTTTGGAAGACTTTGAAAGGAAAAGGCCCTGAGCTGCAGTAAAACCTGGAATGGTCCTTTCTGCCCCTTTGGGATTCCTAATCCCTTCCTTTGATCTTCTGTGTACTTCCCAGCCTACAGTAGCCTTTTGTTATGATTGGGTATTGATTGAGGAGGGGTTAACATGGCTTCCTTCCTTGCTAGTTGATGCCACTCCCAGGTTTGCAAACTGTCACTTGAAAATAGGTCCTGGGAATGCCTTCTCTTGGTTAATGGGAGAGAAATCTCCAGCTGCTTAATTTCCCAGGTGCTTCAATAATTTTGTGCTTCATGCCTACGAAAGTTGTCCCAGTATCATGTAAGCTGGCTTGTTATATGTGTGCATAAGTGTGTGTGTGTTTGCTGTATTTTAAAACAGGTTAGTAGTACTTGAATGTTTTAAGCATGTTTTCATCTTTCCTTGAGCTGAACTGAAGGGGAATGTGTTTATTCCCTTGGGAAGCAGGTGGGAGAGGCTCACATCCTGTTGCTTAAAGACAAGTCATTCTAGGCAGCAGAATCGGTCCTCTGACCAAGCATGCACTGACTCTCATTGGCTCGGTCTCCTAAATCGGAACCCACCTGCGAGCTCCACCCCTGGAAACAGGTTTCTACTGCACTTATCGTATGTCATGATGTTCACCCTGAACACTTAGCTGTATAGTAGACCATCAGTCAGATGAAATTCTGTACTTGTGCAGGGGAAAACTAGGAAGAAAAAGAAAAAAAATGCATACTCGGGATGTAGCTTCATTTCTCCTGAGCCTTAATTCAACACTGCTGTTAAATGATGGCTCATTTAACATTCCCTATTAATCAGCTGCCACCCCTCTCTGGCGCTGACAGGAAGTGTTTACAGAAAGCACAGTCACAATATAGCTGGGAACAGAGATAGGCAAGCAGGTGGTGGGCCAACTCCTCCTGTTCCCGAGCCCCCCAAACCCACTCGATTCTCCAGGGCAGCAAAAACTCCCAAGCTCTAGAAAAATGCTGAGTCGGTGAACTTCCTCACACCAAGATGTGCCAGTCCACAACCTAATATTAGCACCTGTGAGGCGGTGGCAGAGGCTGCTAGACTGGGAGATCGCGGGGAGGTGAAAGGAACCAGAGAGTGTGTTGTCACGCACCATCCTTGGACACGCCTCGCCCCTTCACACAGAGTTCCACCCAGGGCTTCCTTTAAACCGTAGAGCCAGCTGTCCCTGGGTGGAATTGCACTTTGGCCTTTGGATTTCACAAGTGGACCATTAACAAGGAGCCCAAAGCTTCAGTTGAAAATAAGGTCTTCTTTGGTAACTGAGTAAAATTGGTCATTATTTTGCTACAATTTCATGTTGACAAACTCCTGGGTAGGAACTTGACTGAAAGAGCCTTCTGTATAAAAAGCATAGCTTTGCACTCCATTTTAAATCCTATTCTTTAATCCCAATTGGTAATTGAAGTTTCTTGATGATGAAAGAAACTTTATCCATAACTGTAGCTAAACTGAATCCTTACTTGAATTGCATAGTGAACATTTTTCATTACTGTGGTAAAATATAACTAAAACGATTGTTACTGATTTTATTTTTGTGCTGCTCTTCGTCCTCCAAATACTGATATTTGAGCTTAAGATAGAAACCCTGTTCATTTTAACAGAAAAGCAATGAAAGGATTTTTTTTAAAGTGGGTGGTGTAAACATTTGCTTCTCATAACTTTATACGAGAGCTCCATTATAAGGAGCTCCACCCTAATATTACATATCAAGAATTGTTTTATTGGAAGTTAGTGTGAGCAATTAAGCCTCAGGAGGGCATATGAAGTTATTAAGTTCAATAGGCACTAAAATACTTGTATATTTATTTGATGTTTTTACTGTTTCACAATTTTTAGTGTTTTAATTGTATTTTTTAAAATTGTAAGCTGCCCAGAATCATTGGCTGAGATGGGCGGCTATAGTAATTAAATAACTAAATGCAAAGTTTGAATAATGAAAATTTCTTCAAAAGAAATGCTAGGAAATGAATATTTATGAATAGAAGAATAAATGTGTGGCTATGTATTTACTGAGTTTTTAAAAATATAAAAGTGGAGTTCATGCATGCTGCTAAGCCCTAAATTCACTATTGAGTTTAGGCTAAATAATAAAACCCAGCCATTGTGTGTTACAATTCAGCCTAATAGCTTAATGTTCTTAATTAACTGGAGCTTTTATGGTGAGAAACCAATAAAGGAAAAGTAAAGAGCATGGACATCAGAAAGGTCATTCCATAGATAACAGAGGGGATGAAATATCATGTAGAACGTTTCAATCAACTTTCCTTTAGTTTAATTGGTTAAAATATTGATGAAATATTTTACACACAATTATTACTCTGCAGAAAAAGATTGAATTGATTAAGCTATCAGAGATCAGATGAAAGGTTTACCTAGTTTAGTGTTCTATTCCTACAGTTGCCAGATAAATTTTTTATGAAGGGTTCTGAAGTAGGAATGGTTATAAGAGAACCCTTGTGGTTTATAATCTCCTGTCACAGGTATAGAAGCCACAGTTTCCAATATTGGTGGTACTCCACAGCTTGTAATAAATTCCAGAATTTTGCTTCCTGTATGTGGAGGTATTGTTCTTCTGACTATTGTGAGTTTCTCGCCTTTCAGCTACATTGAATGGCACTGAAAAAAGTGACATAACCATTTTTTACAGTTAATGACCATTTCAGCATCCCCGTGGTTACATGATCAAAATTTATATGCTTGGCAACTAACTCTTATTTATGATGGTTGCAGAGTCCTGGGGGGGGTGTCATATGATCATCTTCTATAACAAGGAATCAGTGGGGAAGCCAGATTCACTTAACTGTGGAAAGAAAGATTGTAAAATGGGGCAAAACTCACAAATATCTCACTTAGCAACAATTTTTTTGCGTTCAATTCTGGTCACAAATTGAGGACTACCTGTATGCCATTTTCAGAATAGCTGCATATGGATCTTTCATCAAACTCATCCACTATTATTCTCAGAACTTGAACAGTCAGCAATCAAACTCGTATATATATTTTAAATTTCTTTTTACCACATTGGACAAGCTTGTTTTGTACTGAATTGGTTGTGCCATTTAAAGACAATTACAAGTAGTCCTCGACTTACAACCATTTAATGACCATTCAAAGTCATGACTGTGTTGAAAAAAGTGACAACCAATCCTTACTTTTGTGACGGTTGTAGTGTCCCTGCGGTCACCTGATCAAACTTCAGGTAGTTGGCAACCAGCATGTATTCACAATGGTTGCTGTGTCCCAGGAACCTATGATTGCCATTTGTGAACTTCCTAGTGGGCTTCCAAGAAGCAAAATCAAGGGGGAAAGCTAGATTTCTTTAATGTGATTAATTTAAGAAGTATGGTGATACGCTTAATGACCACAGTAAAAAAAATTGGGCGTGGCTCACTGATTACCTTGCTTAGCAATGGAGGCTCTAGACCAGGGCTGTCAAACTCCTGGCCTGCGGGCGGGTGCGTCATGTGCTTGCCATGCCCACGCCTGGTTTAGTGAAGGGGGGAAAAGTCCCAATACGTCACATGATGCAACCGTGACGACATGAGTTTGACACCCCTGCTCTAGACCAAATGTGGTTGTAAGATGAGGAATACCTTATACAGTATATTAAAGAAATATAAAGCTCTTTCGATTACTTTTGCTTTTATTTTCTCATACAATTTGACATCAGCAAACGTATCCTTTTCCTTACTCAACCTTTAACTTCAGATCATTTAAGAACAGTAGATGTGTGCTAGTTACCATACATGCCCTCTTATTAACCATTTGTTTATTTTTTTAGCTCGCTTATTCTTTAACCAGTTGGGCCTAGAATCAGAATCAGAATACTTTATTGGCCAAGTGTGATTGGACACACAAGGAATTTGTCTTGGTGCAAATGTTCCCAGTGTATGTAAGGGAAGAATAATAGTAAGATAGTAAGTTACATACAGCACAATAATGAGATACAGCACTTAGTGATAGTCATAGGATAATAGACATAAACAGTCATACTGGTAACAACCACATCTGCTTATAAGCCTTGGAAAACTAGACTATCAAGAACTCTGTAATAATCAAACAAGTTTTTATAGTTTATGTTTACATTCTTCTTAACATTATCAAGATTGTGATGGTCTTCTTGTCCAGGAATTGCAAAGCGAACTTATGCTGCATCGTGTTGGTTATTCATTATCAGATCTTGCTTTTCTGAATATTTCAGTTAGATGAGCAAGTTCACTTCATGGGCCATATTCTGGATTTAGCAATTTGTTTTCTGTAAGAGCTAGAATTTTATCTCTTGTTATTACTAACTAAAGCTACCTCAAAATATCTAATCAGGCATGGATGACTCTAATAGCAGTTACAAAAATGTTATCCAGCTTCTCTGTAACATCCAGCACCTCTGTAACTGCTTTTATTATTATTTACGTTATTTATTGAAGAATCAAATAAATTTAATATAGTACAATATAACAAAATCAAAATTACCCCCCAACTCTCACTCCCCACTCTGGGAACAGCACCTCACACGAGCCATTGAATGGGCTCCATCCCGTTCTGGGTTCCCCAGGCCTGCTGGCAGGACCAGGTCTTCAGCGCCTTCTGGAAGAGTATTAGAGTGGGGGTCATTTTAATCTCTGGGGGGATGATGTTCCAGAGAGAGGGAGCCACCACATACAAGGCCATTCTTCTGGGTCCCACCAGGTGTATCTCCCTCGGGGATGGCACCTGCAACATTCCCTGCATCCCCGCTCTGGTGGGTCAGGTAGATGTGACCGGCAAAAGACAGTCCCTCAGATAACCTGGTCCCCAGCCATGAAGGGCTCTAAAGGTGACAACCAGCACCTTGAATTGCACCCAGAAGCAAATCTGCAACCAGTGCAGGTCCCGCAGGAGAGGTGATACATGCGTACACCAGGGTCTGCACAAAACCATGCAGGCTGCTGCATTTTGCACCAACTGGAGCTTCCAGATGCTCTCCAAGGGCAGCCCCATGTAGAGCATATTGCAATAGTCAAGACTGGAAGTGACTAGGGCATGAGTGACTGTGAGTAGGGACCATTGGTCCAGGAAAGGGCATAACTGGCGCACAACCCGCAAAGACCCTCCTGGCCATGACTGCTACCTGCTCTTTGAGCAGGAGTCGTGAGTCCAGGAGAACCCCTAGACTACGCACAGGGTCTATTTGGGGTAGTGCCACCCCATCCAAGACCAAAGGTGGCAATACTCCCTGAGCCAAAGAACCCCAAACTAATTGGTCTTGCAAGGGTTTAGTTTCAACCCATTGCTCCCCATCCAGCCCCTAACATCCTCCAGGCACTGTGAGAGGGAGGACACGTTTCCTATTTCCAGTGTATTGAAATATGGCTCTTAGCATTATTTCAGATTTTGTTCTATTTATCTTATTAATTTTTGGATTTTCCTTCTATAACTTTTATGTTTTTTTCTTTAAACAAAAGGACAATAATAATAATTTAGATAATTTTATTCATTTTCTAAAAAAACATATCTTTTAACGTCAGCTGCCCTCATCTTCACCTTGCCATGCTTATTTTCACAGTGACTATTTTGTAAATGAATGACAAAGGAACAACTGAGGAGAGAAATTCCCCAAAGACAGGAGGGGAATCGTAGGAAGTAGAGTGAGGAAAAAGTTGGAGCTGGTAGGAAATTATTCACTCCTTGCCATTCAAAGAAGCATCCAAGCTGTATTCTGTAGGAAGTACAGAAACCCAATGACATCGTGAAAACAAGCATGCAGTGCCAGTTGCAGCCTGGAGCTGCTCCGGTGTAAGTGGTAGTTGCCTTTGAAGTTACAGTGGTTCCTGAATAGTTCTGAAGTGATTTGGGCAGTGGACTTTTTCGTTGCCATCATGCAAGCTAGAACCAATAATCTATAGTCAAAAATATCACTATGTTTTCCCAGTCTTAAAAATAAAGCTAAACCAAATAAAGCAAAACCAAATACTGGAGATTGAAAAAGCACATGGCAACAGTCCGTATTCCACCAAGCTGCATGCAGCTGTCTTGTTTACAAAGAGGATGGGGCAGGATATGTAGCATTTATACAAATCCAGCTCTTCCTTTGCTTGATAATACTTCAGTCATGCAAAGTCTCAAGCTTAGACTTTTGTCAAACCTATCCTGTTGGAGACCAACAAACAAAAAAGAGAAGAGCTTAAAACTTACATTATAAAACCTATTGTCTGAGCAATATTTATAACCCTAATAATACATAGCAACCTTCCACAACTTTACTCTTAGTTATGTTGGACTACTACTTCCACCTTACTAATTGGGGGTTATGAGAGTTATAATATCAACAGATCTGAAAGAAACCAGATTGGGAGAAGGTATTTTGATATTCATATTAAAAAGGCAAGGAAATTGCTATAGGGTATAATCTTATATAAAGCTTCATTTTGAAAGGATCAAGTGTCTCCCATTGTGAGAAATCTTTTTCAAGGAATATAAGATTTTTATAATGATACTGCCAAAACTGAGAATCATATGCAGATACTTGCAACCAAATATAATACATAGGAAATGGGGGGGGGGGTTTGGCAGCTATTCAAGAAAATCAGTAATCCACATTAATTGAAGGCATAATTCCTGAAAAAGTTTTTTTTTTAAAACCAACCCAAATATTCCGTAATCTGAACAGAATAATAATAACTGGGGAACACAGAAGCTTACATAATTATTTTCATAAATGCTAGAATGGACCTTTAATTTGCTTTCTCAGCATGAATAGATATCACACACAATAGAAACAAAACAGGTTAAAATGTGATTTTTCTAATATTTGAGAACACTGTTTTAGACTGATCAGGAATTCAGGATACCTTGCACATGAAATTTTTCCAACAGTTCAGGAATAGCCCGGCCAGGCCTGTGTGTCTCTATGAGAATGAGAGTTGAGTTATTTCTGTATTTCTGGTTCTGCAGCAGGACTGGATCAAAGAGGCTAATTCTCTTTACTGCAGTTTTGTAAAGCTTGTGTTATTCCACTTATGTCAATTCTCTCACCTGCCTTCTGATTCTCAACTTCACAGTTTGTAAAAGAGGAAAGGTGACTTGGTGACTTTGTAGTGGTTCTCATATTTTTTTATGCATATGATCAAAGAGATTCCAGCCAGGCATTAAACTAACAATGTAGGTGAGGGAGTACTAGCTGTATTAGCCATTTATTTTGTTCCCCTTTGGAGCACTGGATGAAGAGTATCATTCATTTCAGGGCCAGCAAAATTTAATGCAGGACCATGACTGACTGACTCCCCCCCCCCCGTTTTTTTTTTTTTTGCACTTTGCTTCAGTTATTTGAAGTTAACAGGAGTGGAGATTATCCCAGGTATGCTTCAAAGAGCTTTTAGGATTAGGGAATACAAATGCTAGGGGTGCAGGTATGCCTTCAGGTATAAACTACTGAATAACTATTAAACTTTATCCAGTTCAGAATGTAGCACTAGGTTTTTATGATATGTTCTAATGTTCTGCATAAGTTGAAGGAAAGTTTTAAGTAAGAACTGTAAATCTAATTCATCTCAAAGGATTTGTGAGTCATGAATCTCTGGAGAATACCATCTTGCCACTCTAGTGTTAGAGTTACAGGACAGTATCTTCATAATATAGTTACTGAGCACATATGATAAAAGATAATTGTTGATATCAAGAATTTCCCACCAGAATCTGCCAGCTTCTATATTCTGAGGCTAAATACAGAATTCCTCCTCATTGACCAAGCTGAGTATAGAAGGGCTGTTACACTTCCAACCCATAATGGGCAGGACAAACGTATTGTGCAGATGGGAGGCAGAATTGAAATGATGACTATGCATCTTTGATAATGAAATAGCACTGCTGAACAATATCCTTGTATTCTGTGCCACATCTGTAACAATAAAAAACATAAAACAAGCAATATTTATAATATTGATCAGTAGAATCAAGAAATACTGTGCACAGGTAGTCCTCAACTTACAATTATAGGTAGTCCTTGATTGACAACAGTTCATTTAGTGACTGTTTGAAGTTACAATGACACTGAAAAAAATGACTTATGACCATTTTTCACACTTATGACTGGCAGCATCCCCATGATTATGTGATCAAAATTCAGATGCTTGGGAACTGACTCATATTTATGATTGCTGCATTGTCCTGGAGTCACATGATCCCCTTTTGCAAACTTCTGACAAGCAAAATAAATAGGGGAGCCAGATTCATTTACCCATGTTCCTAACTTAACAACTGTAATGATTCACTTAACAACTATGGCATGAAAGGTTGTAAAATGGAGCAAAATTCACTTAACAAGTGTCTTGCTTAGCAACAGAAATGTTGGGTTCAATTGTGGTCATAACTCAAGGACTATCTGTAGTTGTGTAGCGACTGTATGAAGTTACAGTGGACCCCTCAATAGATACTTCCAGTTCCAGAGTTCTAACGGCTGCTCATTTCACACAGTCACAATTGCATTTTGAATGCTTGAAAGCCTGCTTACCTTTGTGGCCAGTTGTAGCATTTTGTGGTGATGTGTCCACAATTTTGAATTTTTTTGCTGTTTTCTGGCCTTTTTAGTGAGTTTCTGGCAAAAAATTTCGTGAAACGCTAGGAAAGAGAGAACTTTTGGGAAATTGATTTAATGTGGGTTATGATATAAATGAATAGAATGGTGGTTACGATATAAATGAGTAAAAGGGAAAAACACACAGTGGTTATTTGACATAATTTTAACGTTTGCACTGAAAATAATGGGCAATATTCATTGTGGTTTACTGTTTAGAAACAAAGCAAAATAATGTTATATATGTGCTTTTGAATTAATACTGACTACCAGCAACTGCGTGGACTGGTCCCTATAGATTTTTAAGTAGCAAGATTTCAGAAATGGTCTGCTATTGCCTATTTTCCTAGAACTGAGAGTGATTGGCCCAAAGTCACCGGCAGCTTTCACGCCTACGGTGGGACTAGAATTCACAGTCTCCTGGTTTCTAGCCTTAACTACTACATCATCCTGGCTCTCTATAAAAATGGATACAGTAAATTAGAATACGTTTCTGACGTTTAATCATCTCTCTTTTATCATAATGCCATAATAATACATGTTTCCTGTTTCTTTTCTATCGTATAACCATAGTTTGAAAGATTGTTGGTTTTAGAATTGTAGCAAAGATGTTTATTTCACACTATAATTGCAGTGCTGTGTAAAATTACCTGGAAATAAGCACATTAAAAGATAGCAGTATGCCATACATATGGATAGTCATATACAAATTGGGCTCTATGACAATTCATATTTTTAAGAAGTTCAGTTTGGTGGTAGCATCTTCTCAACCTTAATTGATCTGAAAAAAAC
>JANHFQ010003324.1:101723-112446 GCA_032468035.1 Aparallactus werneri
AATGTTTTAGATTGGGCATCAATTATTTAATTTGTTTTTAATTGTGTATATTGTTGTTTTTAATGATTTGCCCTGTACACCGCCCTGAGTCTTCGGAGAAGGGCGGTATATAAATGTAATAAAATTCAAATTCAAATTCAAATATACCAACCACTCAGACAGACAACCGATTCGGGTCACGCATAGCCAGCAGATCAATCAAAATACTTCCCAGGAAACGTTCATATTTGTCCATTTACCAATCAATACTGTTGAATTCAAATTTTATACAGACTACAAATACTTGGAGACAATCAGGAAGCCGCATTGAGTTGTAGAATAAAATATCTGCGGAAAACCTGAAACCTAGAATATAAGTAAAATAAGACTGTAATAACCAACTTGGTCTATTCTACAGTGTTCCAAAAATCCATAGTGCTTACTTTTTTCACTTAAACAATCTTACCAGAAATATGGATGGAAACCACTATATGCAATGTCAAAGCTGATGCGGTAAGGTTGTAATCAAGTAAGACTATTTATGTAAAACATTTTATGGCATTTTCAATTTCCTCAGTGGGTCAATGTAATATATATTGTAATATTTGAGAAAACTGCTCAAATTAAAAGGGTCAGAAGGGTTCTATTGTCAGCTTCTTGACCATTGTTATTATATAAAGCAGGGGAAATAATAGTTTGGCCAAAATATTGGGACTGGAAGATGGATTTAATCAACTGCCGTTCCACCTTTTCCTTTATAATTAAATAGAAAAATACTATCTTCACAAAAAGAAATTCCAATTTTGAAACATGGGGAAAATATGCATCTTACAATCTGGAAACCAAGCAACATTCTTCTTGATCACAGTTTAAGCTAGAGTTCACTCCCACCCTGCTCTGTTTTACTAATCAAATAAAATTAGCCCCTTTCAAACTAGAAGCCAATTGTTGTAATGTACTAGAACTATCTGAATGCCCATCCCAGCTGCACCCAAGATGTTATTCTTAAATTAAACATCAAAATACATTTTTAGTTGAAGAAGGCTAACTAAAAGTGCTGTCCATTTCAGAAGACTAGGGAAAGTAAAGTAAATTGCTTTTCTCTTTGCTATTCTCCTGAACTACTTTAGAAAAATTATTTATTGAAGAATTTCCAGGGGCAGAACAATCACCCGGCTTATATCTGTAATTCAATGACATTAATTAGTATTTCTAACTTGGATAATTCTAATTGCTGCCAACCTTCAAGAACTTCTGTTTCTAAATTAATAACAGCAATGAGGCTTACTGACTTTGCCAGCTGCCATGCATCTCAAAGACAGATCTAGAACCATCTTCCTCCACTCTGGGAGCAGCTAACTTACTGTGTCCACAGACAGATATCTTATGTGCCTTGTTTAGGGTGACATGACCCCCCCCCCCGGGAAAGGAGGAATTGGAGGTTTACTTTCAAAGCCATACAGAAGAATTCGCAGAGCATCTGACGGACCAAATTGCTCAGATTCATTCCAAACTGGATTCTAGCTTTAATATACTGTAGGTCCTATAGAAGTGGCCTAGGCATAGTCTTGCCTTATTATCAGGGAAAGCTTTGATCTGGCTGGACCTAAGGAAGTCCTAGGGTCTGTAAGCTCAGACTCCCTGAAGTTTTTGAGACAACTTTTTTTTTTGCATTTCTTCTTAAGATGAAAATGACAAACAGTTCATAAGCTTAGCTTTCCAACTCTCAGTGCAAGATCCACAATATGGCCATGACACACATTTAGAAAAGAATCATTAATACATTTTCATAAATGCTTTTTTAGAGTTAAGTTTTAGAGAAAAGTTTCTACAACGTAACTGTTTTTAATCTGTCTTAATGTTAATAACTTCTGTAGACATTAGGATGCTAAGAGCATGCAAGGAACACCATCAGCCAATCAGTGCAGCCCACCATATAAACACTTGGTGAAAACACCAACAACTGGCTAACAGTGTAAAAACTAATCCAATCAGTGTCTTTCTCTCTCCAGGGTCATCATGAGTATCAGAGCAACAAAATCCACTTAGCCTCACTTTTACCAAAGTAAAATAAAGTGAACTATGTTTCTCCCCTTTTACTCATATTGATTTGTTAAAAAAGCAAAGATAACAATAAAGTGTGAACCGTTACTACGAAAAAAGCCATTTCCAATGAAAAGCTGAAGACCCTACAGCCAGATGGAGTGAGGCAAGACTTCTTGCCAATGGAAAAATGATGCCCCTCTGCAAGAAAACTATAGGTTTGACAGAGATAAAACTGTGAAGGAAAAGAAAAGAAAGATTGCTCTGATTGATGATTTGATGGAAACACTGAGATTTGGGGTTTGTTGTGAAAGGGTCCCAAAAGCCTCTGTGAAAGTACTATCAGATGATTTTTTTTTTAAAAAAGTGTCTTTACATCTGTAGCACACAAGTGAAACCAGTGCTATAATCTGGTACAGTTGCTACCCCAGCTGTTCTATTTGGCTATTCTGTTTCTGTCTATTGGGACTAAATGAGAAGCCTGTAATTGCAGGGTGTTTTCCTTTTGTTAGGAGATGGTATTTGATGCTGCAGGAATCCAGAGAGCTTTGCCTTCACTCCTTCTCTTTTCCTTCTCTGTTTCTTTCTGTTCCATCTGCAGCTTCAGTTTTGTAGTCACGTGAAGATATAAGGAATTTCAATTCTTAATATGAGCACCAGGAAGAAGCAGAGTAGCGTGACAGCACCTTAGCAGACAATTGCTCTATTGCCATTTAACATCAATTAAATCAATTTCCATATCAATACTGTGGAAATATGTTATGCTGCAAATAGTGTCTGGCCCAAGGTCACCCAATGAAGCCCACACTGGAGCAGAGCTCTGAAACCAGGTTTCACCATCTGACCTTCTTACCACTACCAGTATCAACCTTAGATTCTCCCATTCACTACCTTCTGAACTTCTTTTCCGTCTAATTTTGGTGCTCACAATCCTGTGTATAATTGCACACCTATGTGGTCCTTCAAGAATTTGATGCAGTGGGATTCTTCTCCCAAAACATTTATGCATGTTTCTTTTAAGATATTGCAAGAATATTTGCTGATTTGAGATATTTATCTGTTGTAACACGTTTATCTCATGAAAAATGAAAAAACTAAGAACTTTGTTAATTCAGAACTGAAAACCGCTTTTTAACAATTAAGCCTCCATGTATGCACCATAGTTCAAATATATTACAGTAATCACAAGCGCAGAACGCAAGGTAATCAAAACGCTATTTCTGAACCCACCTCTAAATGAGATCTGGGCTGCTGTAGCCTCCCCTCATTTGTCCTATACCCAGCAATCAACCCCCGGCCTTAGACTGCAATGATGCACGTCATAGTATACTTTCCCCATTTCACAAACAACCATTTCCTGTAAACCACAAATATAAGAAAAGGACTCACTTATTAAAAACGAAGTATTATTAGAAATGTTTGAGATAAAAATACATAATGTGAAGTTCATATTAAGCTTTAAGAATTATTTGGGCTCCTGGAGAAGGCTTGAGCACGCAAACAAAGTTTGCAACTTTTCCTTCCCATTGAATGGCAAAATTGTAAATTGCCATCTTTCATAATCCTCTATTTCAGAAACCATCTGACCCTACAGAGTCTATAAGCGTCAATACTTCAAGCTATTTTCAATTACAATATTGCAAACCTCAGGAGACTAACCTGCCATAGCTTACACAGTGTTGCAAGCTGTAAGATGCTGTTCAGTCTGAAGTCCTTAATGCAAGTAATACAGTAAGTTTTAAGGCTCCATGAACTTGCAAAATTAAATAGTTATTGGAATCCTAATTATTGATCATAAGCTTGTAACACAAAAATAACCTACCTCTTAAGCAAACCATATCCAAACAACGTTCCAAAGCCTCAAAATAGGCTGCCAATTCAGCAGCAGTGAATTGTTTCCAAGTCAGCTAAGCAATTGTTTGACCATCTTTAACATAAACCATAAACTTTTCTCAAGTCATTGGAATAGCACAATGAATCTTACAATGTATCGAGAGTCAGTTTGGTATAGTGATTAAGGAATCAGACTAGAAACCAGGAAGCCATGAATTCCAGTTCCACAGACACAAACTCAGCTGGGTGACCTTCTCAGCCCTAGGAAGGAAGCAATGTCAAACTACTTCTGAAAAATCTTACCCAAAAAAGTGCAGGGACCAGTCCAGGCAGTCACTGGGAATCAAAAACTGACTCAAAGGCAAAAGCATTTAAAGCAACTAAACGCGATTGACATACAAATCTTTGTGGTGTTCTGCAAGCACCCTAAAACAACAGCCGTGGCTATCCGGTGCGCAACTGTTGTTTTAGAGTGCTTGCAGAAGACCATGAAGATTTGTATGTCAATCGTGCGCGGTGCGCGTTTGACTGGTGTTCGCCAATGCACCCACGAAGTGGGTAACCAACGTACCGGTAGGATCCCACCACTGTCTAAGGGGGGACTGTGAAAATGAGAAGGCGGTGAGTGCCCCAGTACCATCTTAGTTCTTTATCTGCACATGTCCATACTTAAGAAGCAAAGAGTAAAACTTTAAAAAAATCATAGCAGGCCATTATGCCCAGGAAATGCTCAAAAGGAGCATTAAGGAAGTTACTAGAAAGAACAGAGAAATCAGAAGGCAGAAGTTCTCTTCAGTGGGAAACTACTCATCAGCTCCAGGGAAAATACTGCATCATTATTGTCACTTGTTTTTTCTGAAGAAGACACCACCAATTTGTTTGTGAAATTATGCATTTTTGCTTGCCTAGGTTGTCAGAAGCCTCACCACATCAGAGATACATGCAAGGGCGACAAATTTCAGATCAAAATGTCTCTGGTAGAATGGATTGCAATTCCTCTTCCATTTAAAAAAAAAAAGAATCTAGAAGGTGTGGCAATTCAACCAATGAGAAAACTGAAGGCCAATTTAAATGTAACTGATCAGAGATACTGAAGTCTTTTTCAATCCCCCACTGATGGGGAAGGGGGGTTGAAACCAGAGCTTCCGAGCCACCAACTCTGTTAACTACACTGCATGTTAGTATTTTATTTATTTATTTATTTGTTTGTTTGTTTGTTTGTTTGTTTGTTTGTTTGTATTTCTATGCCACCCACTCCCGAAGGACTCTGGGTGGTTCACAACATCAAATTACCATACAATATCTAGTATGTCAGAATGAGGAGAAGAGGTCTGGCAAATAAGCATTCTTCTGTATCTACTATTCAATCATGAGATGATGAAGTTTAAAGGTTTTTGGAAATAATACCTAAATAGAAAATAGTTGCATTTTCTTTTTGAGGTTATTGCTTTGCTCAATAAAATGTTTTCTGAAGCAATGTAAAAATAAAATTCTAAACATAGTATCAAAACAATTATAAGGAGAAAAACTTTTATTATTTTAAGTTATTGATACTAAATTATTTTGTTGCCAAGAATGTAGATTTTTAATTCAAGATGGGATAATATGGAAAGTAATCATTTTAAACCAGATTTAATGGAAGTAGTTTTAAGATACTATAGAAACCTCTACTTCTCTTTTAGCTTATCATTCATATTAACCAGCATAAAAATTCTTATAATGATGGTGAATGGAACAACCACTGGAGCAGAGAAGCCATTCTTGCAGCCAAGTGAATCATGCTGCAGTAATGTGGGTGGAAAAAATCCCAGGCTTAACATCTAAGGACATGCAGCCTTTTATGGTATTTTTAGAGTAAAAGCTGATCAAGTAAGTTTAGCCCTCAGCTGATTACTGTACCAATGTAAACACAGAATTATAAAAATGGGTACACTAAAAGGTTTCCCCCCCCTTTTTTTGGTCTCTAAATATTAGAAAAAATTTGGGAAGATTTCCAACAACCAGAGGGAGAGGCTTGCTTCTTTATAGGCCTATATAACATTTTTTTCTTCATTTTCATAGACTTAGAATTTGGGCAAAATTTTGATTAGTAGGTTACAATATCCAACTTTTTCTCCTTCCTCCAATCTCTTATTTCTATAAAGCAAGTTACAGCTAAAAGCTCACTATGAAGAATGATCTTGGCTAGAGCTGGGGAGACATAGCTTCAATATCAAAACCTCTAATGCGATATCTCACATGTACACTGAAACATCCTCAGAAGTAGAATGTATGTAAATGATCAGCCATCTCCAATGTTTTGAGCAGGAAAAAAATGTTTGTCAACTTCCAGAGATATATCATGAAGGATTAATTTTAGGGTACTCCAGAGTACCTAAATCCTGCTGAGACATTTTCCTGCTGGTGGAGGCTAATCTTTAACTTCAAAATAGGATATCTGGATCATTGCTGGTTCTGCTGTAAACAACTCATAACCTATGGCAAGAACGGAGAGTAAATGCAGTGGCCTTCAGCACAGGAGAATATTGGTGCAGATTCTATTAGAGGAAAAATGCTTTCTTTTTCCCAAACTTCCAATTTTTCTTTTCTTTTTAAAATAACTTTTATAAAAAATATTCACAGAAGTAATAGATAAACACAAAATGATATAAGATAAGATTAAAGAAAAGAAAGTGTGAAAAGAAAAGAAATTTAAAAAAACAACTTATGACCTTTATAGCAGTTACAAAGAAACTTATTATCTGTTCTCCCTCTTTTAAGTTACATCATAATTCCCATATTCAACCCTTGTTTAACAGAAAATCCGGAACCACTTGTTCATTTTTTCCATTTTCTGCAAAAAGTCCATAAGAGGTTTCCAGTCATAAAAGTACTTGTTATCTCATCCCTGACCTTACATGTCAATTTTGCCATTCCCACAAATTCTGTCATCTTCACAATCCTCTATTGTGAGTATTTCATATTTTTCCATCTTTGTGCTTATAACTTGTTGCAGTTGCATATACAAATCCACAGGGCTTTTCTAATTGACTATCCATAAATCCCAGTTTAAAAAAAAAAGTTCTGGTTTTATCTGAATCTTAAACTTTAAAATTTATTGAATCATTATAGGTATTTTTATCCAATATTATTTCGCTTTTTCACAAGATCACCAGGCATGGTAAAATGACCCTTTGTATTTTCCACATTTCCAACATTGATTAGAGGTACTTCTATATATATTCAGTGCCCTCTGGGCAGAAAAATAGGATACAAATCACATACATAAAACTGTTTTGAACAAAGGAAATGAAATAAATTATTTCAGGTCAGTGAAGGCATTGAGTCTGGATGGTGGCAAGGGAGATATCATTTGGAGGACCAACAGTGTATTATCTAAATACAATACAATTCCAAACTACAAAACAAACGTGCTCTATAAAAAATGTAAAATGGTGACAACAGAATAATAATGCATTACAGGTATTCTCAGTATTTATCTAGTAGCCTGCTGCTCAAGGTTATCAAAATACGTTGTTTTGGACAACAGCTGGACTGGAACCTTTTCATCTAAAGACAGACTATCCAAAGACAATATCTTTCTATAATTATGGGATGGTGGAAGAGTTACTGACAATCAATACAGAGAGAGTATATAGGCACTAAATAAAGATAACTAACTTGAGTCATGAATTCATTACTGGAATTTTAGAGGAGAAATTTGTTCTACTTTTTACCAAATGCAACTGATGTAGTTCAATTTGAATTTTGGAGCCACTTCTTCACTATCACTTTTATTTTGTAATGTCAAATGTTACCAATGATAACCATGGAACTTTTCTTTATCTGTTATTTCTTTATCTATTAAAAGCACAGACAAAACAGAGCATGAATTAACTAACCAATTATGGCTATAAATATTTGTAAGCGTGAATATCAAATCTGACTTGAATACAAAACAGCAATAACCAGTGACAATTAGCTTACTGTACAAAAATAAGAATATAAAAATTATCTATACAGATAGTCCTCAATTTACAATATTTGTTTAGTGACCTTTTGAAATTACAGTGGCACTGAAAAAAGCGACTTATGCCAGTTTTCACACTCACGACCAAGCATCCACATATCATATGATCAAAAGTTGGGCACTTGGCAACTGGCATGTATTTATGACAATTGCACTGTCCCGGGGTCACATATTTGTAACCTTCTCAAGCTGGCTTCCAACAAGCAAAGTCAATAGGTAAATTTTGTTTTGCTTATAATGATTATAGTGCTTCACTTAACAACTGCAATGATTCACTTAACAACTGTAGCAAAACATTATAAAATGGGGCCAAACCTAACTGTCTTGCTTAGCAACTGAAATTTTGGGCTCAATTATGGTCATAGGTTGAGGACTACTTGTATATTTATATTGCTACTATATAGCATTTCATTACCTTTTCTATTTGCAATTGAAATGCATTGAGGAAAACATTAAAAAAAGTCAAAGAAGCAACTCAATTTGGGATTCACCATTTTCCCTCAAATATTATTTACTTATATAGTTTAATTAGCTCCCAATAATACATAAATGTGCTAACTTAGCAGATATAATACTGACCCTTAGCTGAATTTTTTTTCCAGTAAACCATTCACAAAGTCCATGAAGTGAAGTGATCTGATCATAAAAGCCCTGAAAGGCCAGTGATATCAGCAAACACAAAACAAAGATGACTGAGGCACAGATGACAGTTGTACAATATTAATTGCTCCATCAGTTTTGAATCTTCACTTTGCCTTCAGTACATGAGCAAAAACTCAGAAGCTGCTGAATACATAGCTGGCAAGTTAATTTAAGAAAAATTTTGATATATGTGTTGTATAATCTGGTTCATGGAGGAAGGGAAGAAAGGAGGCATCGTATAATCAACAGTATCAAAGCTGGCAACCTGGTAATTAGGCTGTCTTAAATCAAAACAAAACTAAAAAGTAATCTCAAAAACCATATATTGGATGGGTTAAAATGAAGAAGCGTAGGTCTGCACTGTGCACGTCTTCCCAATCTGCTTCTTCAATATACTGTAAACAGCACTGCAAAATAATTTTAGGAAAACATCTTATCGCCCTAACAGACTACTGATTATCTGCATAAGCACTAAGCCACAGTGTTGCAGTCAATTGACAGATGCCAAATTTGTGCACTCAGTCACAGCTAATGGTCCGTTGGCATTTCCTTCAGTTTTCCATTGCAGTATTGATACATATAAACCTAAACTCCATTTTTGAAGTAAGATAAGATTAGTTAATGATTAATCATCCTGACTACTTGTCCCAATAAACCATTTGAACCACAACTTAAGGCGGTTAGTTAGAAATGGAAGCATAAAAAAAATAATAAAATGAAAAATGAAAAAAAAATGGAAGCAGAAAGTTCTAAACATGGGGTGTCCCATCTTGACAACTGAGTTGCCAAGACTGGACACTCCCATTCTAAACTATCCCTCATGGTTTCTCCAGAATAAGAAAGCAGAGAGGATAAACATAAAAGCCCAGTACAGAGTATAATGATTTAGTGTTAAATATGAATCAGGCAAACCAACTGCAGAAACAAACTAGTTTGTAAAAGGTAACATTTCCTTTGAGATGGATAATACTTTAGAGGCCATCTGCCTGATTTTATAGTCTTCCATAACTGAAAAAAATTGTAGCAGGATGAGAAGGAACCTATGCAACCCTGCGGCTATAGAGAAACACAGACAGAAAAGCTCTGTTTCTTTCTGGCCTTGCTATTTACAGCCATGCTTACTGTTAACCAAGGACCTCTCTAGTTTCCTGTGGGAACTTAGCCCTGTGTTATACTGGCTGGATTTTCCACGATGTCATCACTTCGCCTAATAGTCAATACCATAAAAAGCTAATCACAGCCTGTACAAGCAGATAACTTAGTGATTCAGAAGCCCAGACAACTACGAATGCAAGGGAGCTTTATGATGATTACCCAATGTTAGAATTCTATTTATAATTCTGTCTATAAAATGACTGAATTATCTATTATATTATCTTCTCAAACTTTCCATTTTCAAAAAGGATATAAGCAAAGTTCTGAAATTAGATACTAATTTGGTAATTTATTTTTCAATATAGCTAATTAAATAGGGCAACTATTCTAACACAGAAACCATGCATATCCAAAACTCAGTGTTGTAGACAAAAATCTCTGCGCAATAACTCTCATAATTCACTACCACTCATTATGCTGACTAAGATTAACATGAGGGGGTGTCCATGCCAACCAAGAATGGCAAATTAAGACATCCTTAAGAAGCACATCACACTGCAAATAAGCTCAGTGCTGAAGTTTTGCTCCTCCTCTTCCTGGAAAATTTCCAAAATAGTTCACATACTCCAGTTTAGACATGTGCTTGTGATAAATCCATGCACACTCACCAATCTTCTCAACTATTAACATTGCACATACAAGAAAGTCAGCCTCTATGCAATTACTGTAAGCCAGTGCCAATGTTCATATTACGGTAAATCCTTCGGTTGCTTGATGCTGCCTCATGAATAGTCCTAGGTTCCTTTGATTACTGAAACACTTTCACTTCTCTTCTCACATTTCAATATAAGTATAGTATGGAAAGTAAAAAAATCAGGGAGGAAGGTTAAAATAATTCATTTGTCTCACAGTGACTCCCCCTCTTCCTCCAACTCCTTTTGGATATGACAGTAAATTATATTTAAAAATAAATCTAAACAGCATTTCATGTTGCGATGGCTGAGGAGCGGATAGAAGTGGGAGGCACTGTTCTGCAATGGTTCTCCTCCTTCCTCACTGGCCGGATGCAGTGGGTGTTGACAGAGGGACAGAGATCGACCCCGCGGCCCCTCCTTTGTGGGG